>JACEIK010006465.1:32027-68424 GCA_018107945.1 Datura stramonium
TGTTACCTTGGTCCAGTCCCTGTGGGATCGATACTTGGCTTACTTGAGCCATTTTACTACTTGTTCGACCACGTGCACTTGCGTGTAATCATCTAGACCGCCGAACAACCAACTGAAATACTTAAACAGAGTAAACTAAAATATAACTTGAATGGTCAAAATGACACTGCCTGATGGTCATAGGTATGCCCTAAATATGAGATATCGATCTGAACTAACTGTACTGAACTAAGTGAACTGAAGTTGTTCTGAGCTGAGCTAACATGAGACCGTACTGACTAGTGGTAGAGTCTATAACTGACATATAACCACGTGAGATAGATGTGGAGTCCGATGTATACACCCCATTGGTAAGACCTAATATACCTTGCCAGAGTATAAAGGCATGAACTAGTGATCTCAAGTCTGGGCCATAAGCAAATAAAAATAACATACAGTGGCTATGTAGTTTTGGGAACCTGGGTGTGCTGGAATCTCGGTCCACTCGGTGCTAAGTCCTACTCCCACTGGATAGTCCTAGATTGACTACTAAGCTGATAGCTTGAAACTGGGGTCCAAGACAAAGTCAAGAATACCTATTTGAATGTATCCTGATAGTCTTATCGGACCGGATTCTAAAACTGGTGTTCTAAGACTGGCAGGAGCTGCTTATCTGAAAGCATCGTAACTTTCTAAAGAACAAATTGAAATATGAAGCTGGGGGTTCTAAGACTGGTCAGAGCTGCTTATCTAAAAGTGTCATAATCGTCTAAAGAACCACTAAAATCTAATGTCTAAGTCTCATAATTGATAACTGGGAGGCACCACTGACACCTCAAGAAAAGACTCTAGTCAAACTAATCAACTGATATTTCTGAATTATATCGAGTATGCTAATAATCTGACTGAGACTGGACTAACATGCATCTGACTGAGATTTCAACATTTACTAACAACATGGGAATCCTAAAATTGATAGAATTAATCCACAAGTGAAACTAGTCCAACATGCAAGATTCTAATTTACTGAATTGAGAAACTAGGGCTAAATCATCCTACTAAATGCTAGTTCAACAAAATTCCTAGAAATTGGGAATAATAAAGCAGCTAATATCATGAATAATATTTCACTTGAAATTTAAAGAATTTTGTCTGAAAACTTTCTACATTTTGAATCCACAGGGCTGTATCTAATAGAAGAATTAGAGAAGGGTTTTGGTGACACAAGGGAAGAAAAATTCCTTTTTGAATTCCCACATACCTGGTGAAGAAATTCTGGAGAAGATCCCTTGAGAATCTGAGAAGAAGCTAACTGCTGTAGTTCTTGCCCTAAGAGTTTATGAGAGAAGTTTTTACGAAATGATTTCCTGAGGGGATGAGACGGGTGAAGTAATTGTCGATTACCCCTCTAAATTCCCATAAAATATCCCAAAACGACGTAGTTTAGGTATTAAAATGTGGAAAATTACAAAAATATCATTGGAGAAAATCCTGGAAAAACTACCGACAGGGGACCAACGGGTCACTCAACGAGTCGTTGGTTGAGACCACGACTTGTTAGGACTAGTCGTTGGTCCTATTGCCTGGGTTCTAGGCTCATTGGATTTTATGTATAATGACTCTTTGGAAGAACCAACGCGTCGTTGGTTCCTCCTATGGTCACTGGACGAGAAAACTGGGAGGCCTGACGACGGGCAATACAACAACTCGTTGGTGGACCTAACGGGTCGTTTTGTCCAGTCGTTACCTTCACTGGAAAAATTATAAAAATTCAGTAACTTGACACGACAGGTGGTCACAATGACTCATTTTGGGGTAAAACGGGTCATAGTTTCCACCCGTCATCACTGAAGGGAGTTTTTTGGACTCTCAACCAATAACTCACACCTGGAGTCGTATCACACAATGACTTGTTGGTCATTGTGTCTAGTCATTACCTTCACTGGAAAAATTATAAAAAATCAATGACTTGACATGACAGGTGGTCACATCGACTCATTGTGGGATACAACAGGTCATTATTTTCACTCGTCATCACTAAAGGGAGTTTCTGTGACTCTCAACCAACAACTCACTCCACGAGTCATTGTATCACATGACGACTCGTTCGTCATTGTGTCCAGTTGTTACCTTCATTGGAAAAATTATTTAAAATAACTGAATTGACATGGCGGGTGGTCACAACGATGTGGGATACAACTATTCGTTGTTTCCACTCGTTATCACTGAAGGGAGTTTATGGGACTCTCAACCTACGACTCACACCACGAGTCGTATTATCACACGACAATTCATTGGTTAAGTCGTGGGTTCTTGGAAGAAGGATTTTTGAGATAGGGACCAATGAGTGATAGGACAACTCATTTTTCCTCACAACGGGTCATTCCATGTCCCGTTGGTTCTCGAAGGACCAAACAGGGCTGACCATGACTGATACAACGAGTCGTTGGAGCTGACCACGAGTCAGTGTCTCAGTCGTTCTGAGGAAGCTTTTCTTGTTTTCTTCTGGATTTTTCTTGCAAGGTCTGAGTTTGGTCTAGGAAATTTTTGGGGTGTTACAATATCTCCCCCTTGGGATAATTCATCCTCGAATGAACTACTGGAAAACTAGGAAAAGAGATGCAATTCTCAGACTGAGACTAAGAGCTGGTTTATGAAGGAGTAACTGACTCTGAACTAACTTAACCAAGCTAACAGAGTTGATGTAACTAGAATGCACATAGAAAATCTTAATAGAGCTGATGAGTACGGAATTGAACAAAGTACCGAGGAGGGATTTAGTACTTGATGTTGGGACTGAACTAGAAGGGAATAAGTGAGGGTATTTGGCCATCATGTCCGCTTCTGCCTCCTATGTGGTCCCCTCAACTAGCTAGTTCCTCCACAAAACTTTCACCGAAGTGACTTCCTTGTTCTCAGCTTACGAACCTGATGGTCAAGGATCTGAACTGGGACCATTTTCGTAAGAGAGACTATCTTTCACTCCCATACTGTCTAGTGGCACAACTGAAGTTGGATCACCGATGCACTTCTTCGATAGTGACACATGGAAGACTAGGTGCACAGATGCTAACTCTGGAGGTAATTCTAACTCATATGCCGCACTGCTAATTCGTTTCAGGATTTTGTAGGGTCCCACATATCTCAGACTGAGTTTCCCTTTCTTCCCAAACCTCATCACCCCTTTCATGGGTGAAATTTTTAGATAAACCCAATAATCTACTGCAAACTATAACTCTCTTCTCCTCACATAAGCATAGGATTTTTGTCGGTGTTACGATGTTTTCAACCTCTCCTTGATAAGTTGCACCTTCTACATAGCTTCATGAATAGAGTCTGGCCCAATCAAGGTAGCTTCACCAACATCGAACCACCCTATTAGAGACCTACATCTCCTACCATATAATGCCTCAAACGGGCCCATCTAGATACTAGAGTGGTAGCTATTTTGTACGCAAATTCGATGAGAGGTAGGTGATCATCCCAACTGCCCTTGAAATCGATCACACATTCTCTCAGCATATCTTCCAAGGTTTGGATAGTCCACTCAACTTGTCCATCTGTCTGCGGGTGAAAGCTGTGCTGAGCTTGACCTGGGTGCCGAGTCCTTTCTAAACTGGCTTCCAAAAATGTGAGGTGAACTAGGTACCTCTATATAAAATAATGGAAAAGGGCACCCAATGTAGTCTGACCCACTCCCAGATATATAGCCTAGCATAATCCTCAGTTGAGTCTAAAGTTTTAACAAGGAGAAAATGTGCTGACTTGGTTATCCGGTCTACTATCACCGAGATTGAGTCATGCTACCGACGAGTACGAGGTAGACCTGTAACAAAGACCATATTCACTTCTTCCCACTTCCATGTGGGTATTCTGATATCCGGAGTTATACCCCCAGGTCTCTGGTGTTCCACCTTAACCTGCTAATAGTTTGGGGACTTAGCCACAAATTATGCTATGTCACTTTTCATGCCGTTCCACCAGTAAATATCCTGCAGATCACGGTATATCTTAGTGCCACCTGGGTGGATAGAATATCTTGAACTATGTGCTTCAGCCAGTATCTGCTATCTCAAGTTACCTACATCTGGTACACATAGTCTACCCTAGTAACTGAGCATACTATCTCTCCCTTTGGAGAAGTCCTCCACTTCTTTTCTTAGAACTGCTTCCTTTAGTTTACGCAGTATGGGATCTTCATCCTACCTTGACTTAACTTCAACGACTAACGAGGAATCTGATCCACTCTGCACTACTACTCCACCCTTAGCTGAATCAAGCAACTACACTCCCAACCGAGCTAATATGTGAATCTCCTTTGCCAGTTCTTTTATGCTCTCATCAATATGAGCCACGCTCCCCATAGGCATCATGCTTAGGGCATCAACCACCACATTGGCTTTGCTCGGGTGGTACAACACACTCATGTCGTAATCCTTCAATAGCTCCTACCAGCTTCTCTGGTGGAGATTTAAATCTTGCTGAATGAACACATACTAAAGGCTTTTGTGATTGGTTAAAACATCCACGCGAGCCCCGTAAAGGTAATGCCTCCATATTTTCAACGCAAACACCACTACTGCCAACTCAAGGTCATGAGATGGATAGTTCTTCTCATGAACCTTGAGCTGTCTGGAGGCGTAAGCTATCAGCTTAACCTGTTGCATCAGAAAGTAACCGAGTCTAATTCTGGAAGCATCACAATACACTACAAACCCATTTTTCCTTCCGGTAAGGTTAACACTGGAGCGGTAGTGAGTCGAGTCTTAAACTCTTGGAAACTCTTCTCACATGCATCTGACCACTGGAATTTCACCTTCTTCTAAGTCAACCTAGTCAGAGGAGATGCAATAGAGTAAAAACCTTCCACAAAACATCGGTAATAACTGGCTAAACCCAAGAAACTTCTGATTTCAGTTTGGGAAGTAGATCTTGGCTAGTCTTCTGCCACTGCTATCTTTTGAGGATCTACCTGAATACTCTCACCCGAGACCAAGTGACCAAGGAAAGTCATAGACTTCAACCAAAATTCACATTTGTTGAACTTAGCGAACAACTGGCAGTCTCTGAGAGTCTGCAGCACTATCCTTAGATGGTTAGCATGTTCTTCCTCGCTTCTAGTGTATACCAGAATGTCATCAATAAATACAATGACGAACATATCTAGATACATCTTGAAAACCCTCTTCATCAAGTCCATGAAAGATGTGGGTGAATTAGTTAGTCCGAAGGACATAACCATGAATTCGTAGTGACCATACCGAGTTCTGAAAGCTGTTTTCGATATGTCACATTCTTTGACTCTTAGTTGATGATACCCCGACCTGAGATGTACCTTGGAGAAACAACTTGCTCCTTGAAGCTGATCAAACAATGCGTCAATCCTGGGTAGGGGTACCTATTCGTAACTTTGACCTTATTCAACTGATGGTAATTGATGCACACTCTGAGAGTACCGTCTTTCTTTCACATGAATAATACTCGAGCACCCCATGGAGCGATGTTGGGCCTGATGAAACATTTATCAAGAAGGTCTTTTAGCTGCTCCTTCAGCTCCTTAAGCTTAGCTGGAGCCATTCTATAAGGAGGGATGGAGATGAGCTGAGTGTCTGAATGAAGATTTATGTCGAAGTATATTTCCCGCTCAGGAGGGACTCCGGGAAGATCTTCAGGAAATACGTCAGGGAATTCGCTGACAACTGGAACTGACTGGATAGTTGGGGTCTTAGAGCTGGAATCTTTGGCCCAAACTAGATGATAAATACACCCTTTAGAAATAAGTTTTCTTGCCTTAAGGTAGGAAATAAACTGACCCTTAGGCACTGAATTACTGCCCATCCACTCTAAAACTGGCTCATTAGGGAACTAAAATCTGACAACTCTAGTTTTGCAGTTGACTGAGGCATAATCACAGTGTAACCAATCCATGCCAAGAATGAGATCGAAATCGGCCATGTATAACTCTACGAGATCAACTGGAATGACCTTATTCAAGATTGAGATAGGGTAGTTTCTATACACCCGACTGGCTCTAACTGACTCACCAACTGGGTTAGAGACTGAGAATGGTTCTGAGAGGACTTCTGGACTGATATTAAACTGGACAGCTACATATGAGTCACAAACAATAGTATAGCTCTCGGATCTAGTAAGGCATACACATCCAGGTGGAAAAGACGTAATATATCCGTGACCACATCAGGTGAGCTCTCCTGATCCTGACGAGAGGACAAAACATATAAATGGTTTTGTGATAATGTTCAAACCACACCTCCTGCTGAAGTATGAAGCAGACTTTGTCAATAAAGAACCCAACAAAGAGGTTGGGGTTGAACTCAAAGGGAATATGGAAGATCTGGACTAATGCCGATAAGTGAACTTGTTGGTTAGTTACTCCAATTTGGGGTGTTTAAGAAAAATAATAATTAAAACAATGATTGAAATTGTGATGTAAAATCAAGAGTTAAGACTAACTAGGGTTTGTGTTCCCCATGGATTCATAACTGCTTCGGATATACACACGTGCTCAATACCAATGCTTACTTGTAGAACTAAGAGCTAGGGTTCATCCAAACGACAACACACATGATTACTACCAATGCTTACTTGTAGAACTGAGAACTAGGGTTCATCCAAACGTCTAGTTCGTCCCTATTGGATGACTATACTCAATTACCGGGTCAGGTCTCATGAGCAGTTTCAAATTATTCGTTATCAATTTCTTCCAAATTTAATAATCCTACGACCACAACTCAAGTTAATACAATAATCATCAAGATCAAGGCTTTGTTGTAATTCTCTTTTCCTAATCTCTACCTCTCTAGGCTCAAGAAAGTAAAGAATTTGGGCAAGTCCTAACGTTGTACACCGTTAAGAAACGTTTAAGTATGAAGAGAATACAATACAAGCTTTTTGCATTGGTTTCGAATCACTTTTGTGTAACCCTAGCTCATTAATCAATCATGGTTCCCACAACCCTAGATATAGAGGTTTTAGCCTCTCATAGTTGCAAGGTTGTGATATGTATTCATAAATAAACACATAAATCAATACTTATAATTGTAGATGATAGAAAAACTTCTTTGATTATATCTGAAATAACTCAAGAATAATTCACAATGATCAAGAAGAAATCAAGAAAAGGTTGATCACAAGCCAATCAACTCAATTCTATGTTGTCTTGATGTTCTCTAACGTTCTGTCACGCCTTCTACTGAAAATAAAATTTAAAAAGTATTTATACAGACATAAGAATCCTTTTCCTAAGCTAACAGGGTAAATTTTCATAACTGGTGCCACCTGACCCACTACAGACCCTACGACCCATAGCAGGATTGTATAGGTCGTACCTTCTATTTGTATGTCCTTGGCTTGTTGAAATTTGGCTAAGTGTTGGGCCTTGGTACGACTCATACATGTTTCCTACAAGTTGTACTGTTCTTCCGTGGCTTGACTCTGAGAATTCTCAATTCTTCTGAAGTTTGTCACGAGTGTGATGGTACGACTCGTACCTTGCCTCTATGACTCATACTATCTATCCGTGTCAGGAGTAAGCCTCTTGTGCAATTTTTCTAAATATTTCCATGACTCACTGCTATGGTTTGTACTAGTGTTGTAAGACTTGTACTGAGAGTTGTAGGATGAACTCTTCAAAATTCAGCCATCTAAAACATTTCACGATCTTCAGTACGGCTCATACCATTAACCTACTGCTCGTACTGAGACTTTGACTTTAGCCCATTTTCTACACTTTTAGGCTATCTTTTGCACATTCTTACTCCAACACCTATTTGTACTATAATCAAAGAAAAAGTGCCTTATATCCATATAAACACACCTAAGTCCATGCTATTTTCTTAGTTTTGTGCGTCGAAAGTGCTGTAAACTCATAGTACATCATTTTGGTGCTGACCGCCTTCCGTAACTGAAGTGTTGGCCTGCTGAGCTGGTCGTCCTGCTGGAGCTGCTGAAGTGGTAGATTGTGATCTATGTTGTCTTGCTGACGGGCATTCTCTGAGCCGGTGACCTAGCTATCCACACCCTAAGCAACCCTCTCTGCCTTGAAGGTATTCCCCTGGATGATTCTTGCCACACTTAGGGCAAGCTAGGTAACGATTTTTGGAGTTGTGACTTTGGGGCTGTGAGCCAGATGCTCCACCCCTCCTATCCTTACAGGATCCAAAAGTAGGGGCACTTGCTGAAGTGGGTGTTGGAGCCCTCTGCTGCTGCTGCTGCTGTGGGCGGCTACTATCGCTAGAATTCTGGTGGCCATAATCTGATTGGCCAGTCCTAGCCCAGTTATTCTCCCCCTCCATGTCTTTCAGATTTTCTGTCTCAATCTATTTGGCATGAACATGAGGCTGGAGAGGTCAATATCTTTGATGAGCATTGCAATCCTGCACTCCTTAAGGACCAAGGTTGATACTCAGTTAACGAACCTAAGCATGCGAGCCATTTCTTGACTACCATATCCGTAGCATATCTTGAAAATCATGTAAACTCTAGAGCATATTCTTCCACCATCATGTTGCCCTGTTTCAAATTCATGAATTCTACCACCTTAGCCTCCCTTAACTCCTAGGGAAAGAATTTGTCTAAGAAGGCTGTTGTGATCTCCTCCCACTCCACCGGTTCCACTCCCGCTGGTCTCCCTTCTTTCCATTGATCGTACCAGATCTAGGCTACCTCTTTCCATTGGTAAGTAGCCAAGTCAACACTCTCAGTGAAGCTAACACCCATAATTTGGGTGATATTCCGTATCTCATCCACGAACTGCTATGGGTCCTCTCCCACCTTAGATCCACGAAAGACTGGAGGGTTCATTTGGGTGAAGTCCCAAACTTGGGTAGCTGTTGCATACCCATTTGTGTTAACTGGAACCACCTGCTAGTTCACCTGATTCGTGACAATTTGTGCTAGAAGCTGGATTGCTTCTCTGAACTCTGCTAAGGACACTTGGTCGTCCTGAAGGGCTGCTGGAGTTGGTGGGGCAGGTCGGTAAGCATTGCCGGCCCTTCTTCTATTTCCGCGTCTTGGAGGCATGATTTCACTTAAACAAAATAGAGTAAGAGTTAGGAAAACGTTTCTTGAATGGAACTTCAACACACGAAAAAGAGTACGAACAAAAGGGACATATCCTAATAACGTCTCATAGCCTCCCCGTCATAAGTGTGGCACGCTTCACACCCTGAAAAAGACTCTACTTGACGTGGCTTTCAGACATCTTAGGATACTCTAAACCTAGTGCTCTGATACCAAGTTTGTCATGACCCGAGTCTATACCTTGGACGGGACACAGTACTTGGAGTCACAAGTAACCCTAAGTCAACCCATGGTCTATCATAACACTGTTAATCTGACTAAATCATAGCGGAAGCTTAAATAATAAAACCATTTAAGAAAAACTGAATAATAAAGTGCGTACATATGAAAACAAAACTGAAAGTCTGAGTCTATGTCTGAAACACATCTCTATCTGATTAGTTGCTGGGACAAGCGCCCAACTAACTCTAAAGTCTAACCATATGGAAATAACTGAAAAAGTAAATATCATCCTAGAAAGATGAGGACTCACCACTGGATACTGCTGATATCGTCTGAAGAGGATCTACTGACGGTGCTGAGGCTAAGAACCCGCGCCTGTATCATGAAACGATAAAACATGGAAGGTATGCGTCAGTACTTTGAATGTACTGAGTAAGTCGGAGAAAAATATAATATAAAGAAATAAATAACTGAACTATATTGACATGCAATGACCAACTAAAATAATGAAACAGAGTAATCTAAAAAATAACTGGAATGGTCAAAATGACACTGCCTGATGGTCATAGACATGCCCTGAATATGAGATACTGATCTGAACTAACTGTATTGAACTGATCAGAATTGAGTAAAGTGAAACTGTTCTAAGCTGAACTAAATGAGACTGTACGACTAGTGTGAGAGTCTATAACCGACATATAACCACGTGAGCTAGACGTGGAGTCCGATGCATACACCCCATCGGTTAGACCTAATATACCTTGCCAGAGTATAAAGGCATGAATTTGGTGATCACAAGTTTGGGGCCATAAGGCCAATAAAAATAACCTACGGTGGCTATGTAGTTCTAGGAATCTGGGTGTGCTGGAACCTCGGTCTGCTTGGTGTTAAGTCCTACTCCCAATGGATAGTCCTAGACTGACTACTAAAGTGATAGCTCGAAACTGGGGTCCAAGACTAAGTCAAGAATACCTATCTGAAAGTATCATGAGAGTCTTATTTGACCGGATTTTGAAACTGGTGTTCTAAGACTGGCCAGAGCTGCTTATCTGGAAGCGTCGTAATGGTCTAAAGAACAAACTAAAATATGAAGTTGGGGGTTCTAAGACTGGTTAGAGATACTTATCTAGAAATGTCATAATCATCTAAAGAACCACTAAAACAAATATCTATGTCTAATATTTGATAACTGGGAGGAACCACTGACACCTCAAGAAAAGACTATAGTCAAACTAATCAGCTGACATTTCTAAATTATACCGAGTATGCTAATAATATCACTGAGACTGGACTAACATGCATCTGACTGAGATTTCAACATATACTAACAACATGGAATCCCAAAACTGATAGAATTAAGCCACAAGTAAAACTAGTCCAACATGCAAGATTCTAATTTACTGAACTGAGAAACTAAGGCTAAATCATCCTACTAGATGCTAGTTCCACAAAATTCCTAGAAATTTGGAATAATAAAGAAGCTAATATCATGAATAATATTTCACTTGAAATTTAAAGAATTTTGTCTAAAGACTTTCTATATTTTGAATCCATAGGGTTGTATCTGATAGAAGAATTAGAGAAGGGTTTTGGTGACACAAGGGAAGAAAAATTCCCTTGTTCAATTCTTACATACCTGGTGAAGAAATTCTAGAGAAGATCCCTGAGAATCTGAGAAGAAGCTTATTGCCCTACTTCTTGCCCTAAGAGTTTATGAGAGAAGTTTTTACAAAATGATTTCCTGAGGGGATGAGAGGGGTGAAGTAATCATTGATTAACCCTCTAAATTCCCTTAAAATATCCCAAAACAACATAGTTTAGGGATTAAAAATGTGGAAAATTACAAAAATATCATTGGAGAAAAACCTGGAAAAACTGCCGATAGGGGACCAACGGGTCACTCAATGAGTCATTTGTTGAGACCACGACTTGCTAGGACCAGTCATTGGTCCTACTTCCTGGGTTCTAGGCTCACTGGAATTGACAATAAAAGGTACAATGACTCGTTGGAAGAACCAATGGGTCGTTGGTTCCTCCCGTGGTCACTGGACGAGAAAACTGGGAGGCCTGACGACGGGCAGCACAACGACTCGTTGGTAGACCTGACGGGTCATTTTGTTTAGTCGTTACTTTCACTGGAAAACTATATAAATTCACTGACTTGACACGTCGGGTGGTCACAATAACTTGTTGTGGGATACAACGGGTCGTTCTCTCCACTCGTCATCACTAAAGGGAGTTTTTGGGACTCTCAACCAACAACTCACACCAGGAGTCGTATCACACAATGACTTGTTGGTCATTTTGTCCAGTCGTTACCTTCACTGGAATAAAAAATCACTGACTTGACACGACGGATGGTCACAACTACTCATTGTGGGATACAATGGGTCGGTGTTTCCACTCGTCATCACTGAAGGGAGTTTATGGGACTCTAAACCAACAACTCACACCACGAGTCGTTGTATCAAACAACGATTCGTTGGTTGAGTCTTGGGGTCGTAGAAGAAGGATTTTTGAGCTGGATACCAATGAGTGACAGGACAACTCATTGTTCCTTACAACGGGTCAGTCCATGTCCTGTTGGTTCCCAAAGGACTAAACAGGGCTGACCACGACTGACACAACGAGTCGTTGGAGCTGACCATGACTCATTGTCTCAATCGTTCTGAGGCAACTTTTCTTGTTTTCTTCTGGATTTTTCTTGCAAGGTCTGAGTTTGGTCTATAAAAGTTTCGCTGTGTTACAATTTTATCTTATGATTATGAGTATGATTGGTTTACGAATGTTTTAAAAACCTTGAGTCCTTATGTTTTCATTATGATATTTACTTTATGTCATGCTGTCCTACTCTTATGAACTCTTATATATTTTAACTGTCCTTTTTACTTACCTTGCATACTCAGTATATTTCAAGAACTGTCTGCATACTCTATATTGTATCATTTCATGATACAGCCTTTGATATTCAGGTTCAGCCCCGACATTAGCCGATTCTCAAAGTTCACATCACTCAGCCAGTGTTGGTGAGTCCTCATCCTTTGAGGAAATTCAGGTATCTGTAGTTATGCTCTTTCAGTTACAGACTTTCATCAAGCTAGTTGAGGATGTTGTCCCATCAGCTCATCAATTATGTTAGAGGCTATTTAGACATTGTGTAGAAATCAACTTGTTATTTCTGATTTGGTATTAGCTTGATATGTATGCAGACTTCCGTTATCATGTATGTTAGACTTCCACTTATTTATGTTGAGTTTTAGATATCATTTCATGCCATGGATTGACTTGGAGCCTCTTGGGGTTCCTTGTCTCGCATCTCATTCCGAGCCTATGTTTGGATCATGACAATTTTATTGAGTTTCACGACTTTATTTTGACCTTACTTATGCAAAATTGATGTCACAAAAATTATACCATAATATGGTATAAAGCGGTCATGGTATTAAATATAGAACCTAACTAGGTTGGGATCGAATCCCACAAGGAACACAAGAGGAAAATTACAAGTAAAGTGTAACACCCAACTTGAAGTCTTAATTTCTTAAAAGGGAAAAAGTGGGGTTTATGTTTGAGCTAATAATTTGTATTATATTTTTACCATTTACACTATTCAAGAGAAACTAGCTAAGCTTGTGCTTCCAAGTGAGGAATAATGCAAATGGGTCTAACTTATAGACTTCGCTTATAGACATGCATGGTGATAGACAATGAGTCCTAGGATCCTCTAAAGTCTCTCGATCCAATTAGAGGAATATCACATAAAGTCCTTTTGGCCCTTGAGTGTATATTAACAAACCCGCATTGACTATTATGGGTTAACTATACTGCTTGCAACAACCTGAGTCACTAGATGAAGGTAAAAAACCTCGAATCCCCACTATTTATCCTTTTTCCTAATATAAGCTTTTTTAGTCAAGTAAGCTAGGAATAAAGGCACAGTTTGCTGTTTGCAACTATCAAAATTATTAAAGTGAAAGGACGAATAGTAACCATATAATATTCTACTAGCAAAGTACTACATCTAGAAGACTCAATCACATAAGCCTCACATTAGGAATCACAACATTATATGGTATTTAGACACTCACTATAACAATAATAAATGTGAAGAAATAGTAGAGAGACAGAGACATTAATTCTTACAATAACTAGGAGAATGACATAAGCTTCACATAAGAAATGGTTGAAAAATTTCTTTAATTTCCTCTTTGCAATAAATGAAAGAGCTTTATCTTTACAAATGTGCAAAAATCTTCTTTCTCACTTTCTCTTTCTATATTTACTATATTTTGATATCTGATCTCCACAACAAAGTAGAATTGCCTTTCAAAGGATCAAAAGTTGGAGTAAAGGATTTATAAAATTTCCATCGCGTTCCCACTCTACGGCCGCAAAGAGGACTGTAGAACTAATCTGCGGTTCGCATTGTTAGACAGGGAACCGCAGAGTGGGTCTCCAATTTGTTCCCTAAGTCATCTATGAATTTCTGTGACTGCAGAATGAGTCCACAAAACTAGTCTACATATTGTAGATTGTCTCGAGAGTCCACAGAATAGACCTTGATCTTTCTTCCCGCTTTTAGCTACGTATTGATCCTTCCTGTGTGAAACCACAGAGAAAAATGACATTTTCAAAAATTGACAAGGTAAAATTTCCATTTATTCATAGAATGACACAACATAATTCATCTTTTATGCCTTGGTTTTTTCTTAACTTATGTGGTGGATGTTGCCTTTCTGCGAACCGTAGAATAGGCATTTTTTTCCTTCAGCTGCATCTTTTATAATTCACCTGAAAATCATCAAAATAACATCAGAACTCAGTCTAGAAAGTTCATTGAGAACTTAAGAATTTTATACCTTTGGTGCAAATTATGTCGTAATTCTACGGCTTATGAAAACCCCCAACATAAATTGCTTATCCTATAGCAACAAAAAATCATCAATCTAGATCTACTAACAATGTATTAATGACTATAGTTAGTTCTACTTGTGAATATATAAGCATGTAACCTCAATCGATCTATTTCTCTCCTCCCTTCAAAGACTAACAATTGTGTCAAAGTAATTAAACAACTAGCTCCTGAAATGGACGCCTCAGATATTGTCTGACCATTACTAGATCATCAATGTGCACAGTAATCACAATTCAAGAGTTATATTTGTACTGCTAGCATTTAGATCATGTGCCCTCACAACAAAAGAAATTATCATTCTCACTCAAATAACAATTCAAGCTGGAAATACTAAGAGAAAAATCACTCACATTCATAAAGAACACCTAGTGTTGCACATCATGCCATAGCCTTGCGCATATCCTAAGCCACCAATGTTCAATAAAAGCTAGGTTTGTGGATCTCCAAGGGCTTTGCAGGCTTGTAATATAGGATTCAAGCTAGTAAGGAATTCATTTAGGTGGAAGTGACTGAGCCTTCCCTAAACACTACATACATTCTTTCTCTTCCTCTTTGTTTCTCATTCGACCTTTTGTTTTTGGTGGTCTAGGATTTCCCTTTATTTCATCCTTTATTCCCCCTTCCTTCCTCATCATTACACACTTTATTATCCTTTTTTAATTTATAATTCTAGGGAATGATTTATTTTATCTTCCACCGTACACCTTTATTCTTCTCTTAGAGCATGCACCACCCCTAACTTAGGCATTAAACCTCATGTACAATAAAGTGTTAAAGTGATGAATTCATTTAAAGAGGGTTCAAGAAAGACCAAGGGCTCATGCGTGGTGTTAAAAATAAAGGATATCAAGAGGGACATAATAAGAAAACAGAGACCACACAACTCACAGGTAGGATTTTTAGGCTTCAAAAGAGGTTTTCTCTCAAATCAAGGCCTAAGATCATTTCCACAACCTTCATACTTCCTACAACTTTGGTGACAAAACAATGGTGAAAGTTATAGATGAGGAATGCAACATCGGTAAGTAATCTAGTTCATTCCTCTCATGGCACACAAACTACATTAACAACTACATTTTCAACTCTCAACTGTGTACATGGCTACATCATAAAGATCTACACACTAGTATTCACAGAATTAGGAAATGAGGCATGCTTTCACAACAATAGTCATTAGACTAAATTTGAAAAGTCATTCTAACTCATTCTTGAGGGGGTTTTCACAAGGTCATAACCATCACAATTCATATGATTCTTAATTACATAAAAGTAGCACCAAGTCAGAAAACATCATTAACAGGCCAAAGTTTCTCAAAATACACCCTTGGAAAAGAACCTAGGAAAAGAAAACCAAGGGGGATCTAAAAAAAATGCATGTTATAAACTGAGAATACATATCAATCCAAAAGAAAACATCGATCTTATTCACAAAAACTTTGTACAAGCAAAAACAAAATCAAGTACCCCTACCCCCAACTAAAAATCATGCATTGTCCTTAATGCATTAATCAAATATAGAGAAAGAGGTGAGGGTCTCCCTATTGACACTTACTATTGGTGGTGGTGTCTGGATAAATAGAAGTAGGGTCAACTAGGGTCAGGTGATTGTGCAACTGGTGAAGGTGTTGTAGTGTGTGGGGTGCTGTCTCTATTATCCCTCTAGATTGGCTGCAGTGCCACTAGTTCCCACCATGAAAGTATCCTTTCGAGATCTCTCCATNCCACTAGTTCCCACCATGAAAGTATCCTTTCGAGATCTCTCCATAGTGGCTGAAAGAACACTGTCCTCCAGATCTTGTAAGGACTTTATGTTTGCCTGCGGGGGCTGCTCCACCAATATATCCTCATCGATTTCCCCCTCTTCCTCTTCATCAGGAGACTCATATATACTCTCAAGTGAGTGCTTGCCTACTGACTGTGCAACTGGAGGAGGGCCTTAGGTGCAGTTCCCTCTGCTAGATGCTCTCCTACGAAAATATCCATTAATAAAATGTCCAGCTCCATGGACTTAAGCTCGTCCACAACCCTCCTAAGCGCTGAGAAATTTTTCCTTGAGGGTTTTCATGTCACCTTCGCCACTAGCCTCGACTCTGGAAAGTCTATCAGAAAGTCTACTCGTGGCATCTGACTGGGCCTATTATTGCTTGATATGGCTGAGAGAGGCATGGATGGGGGCTAGAGTTATCCTGATCATGCCTTGTATAGTTTGATCTATCTTATACACCTTGGCCTCTATACTACGTGCTAGTTATCCCGATATAAGGATGTCCTCCTAAGTGAGAACTGGGATGGGTTGTGTTGATATGCTAGTAGTTGGTGGTGGTCCGATAGCGGTGGTGAAAAGTCCTATTATGGTGGAGAAAGTGGATCTGCTGGTCTCCATGGAGAGGGTGATGGTGATTGTGGCCTCGACGTGCTTATTAATGACACCCTCTATATGCTCCAAGTCAATCACTGGAGAGGTGTCAACTAAGCCTGTCCTTTGCCTCTTTCTCCTCTCAGCATGCTCCTTATCTTAGGTTCTCGGTATGTCCACGGTCACAAATGCGAAAATGGATATGTCCAGTCTTAGTATATGAGGCACTATGCCTTTAAGTACAACTCTGTGATGAGGCAGGGAAATGGGAAGGATATCTTATCTGGTGTAACACTCTTCCTAATTTTCGGGTGGATAATATTCTCAATATTGATAAAGGAGCAAATCATGATGCAGGCTATGAGGATTGCCTTCTCCAACTTTATCTCAGTTTCATTCTAAGAAGGTTGCAGGCGAAAGCTGACCACAGTAAGCCAAAAATGCCTCGACTGTAAGGTCCTTCTTGTAGATCTTGACATCACAATTTATCCAGTTTGATTCCCTCTAGTAATAATGGATGCCACCCATGGTCTCCAGTCATTAGTGTTGGCTCGGACCATCTACTCATATTCGTGGGAGCCCTCGTGCAGGCTCCCTATTTAGTATTTATTGATATCATTCAGCACGCACAGGATATTTACCCTCTAACTTTTACCACCTCCAACAACCTCTACTTCAGCCCCTTTTTCTTCTTGGGAAAAGCCTCTGCATATGAGGCATAGAATTCATAGACAATCGCCTCATTGTATATGGGAAGGGGCTGAGTGAATACTCTTCACCCATGGAAAATGAGAGTCCCAAACCAAGGGAAATATGTCATGCATCCCATTGCTAGAGATCATCTTCTCCTCAATGATTGTGCATTTGCAGTTGAGGAAGAACTTCTCTAATGTGCTAGCTACCATGAATCGCTAGTCGTTTGCTGCTTTTTTTCGCCTTAGCTCCTCCTTTCATTTGGCAGAGGTTGTGGGTGAGTGAGGCACTAACTCCTCTTTAGTATATGAGGTGGACAGGTTAATACTTCATGAGTCATCTGACTTAGAGCAGTAAGGAGTGACTAGGGTCTTTCTCTTCTCCCATGACCTACTTTGAGAGGTTTGCCCTTTGCCTTTTCAGCGCTCTTTGACTGCAACGCTTTTTCTAGGTGGAATATCTATCGCAATAATATGCATTTAATGATGTAATCACAATTCACACCAACTCAATCACAATTCACACAAGCATCAACATGAAATCAATTGATTCAAATGATTCAAACAAGCCTATCCGAGAATACTCATACTTTCCCTATAGATTTGCATAGATTAATCACAAATTCACATCCCTAAGCTAAGGTATTCTACATCATGTTCAAGCACAATTACTTAACTTAAGCCAATTCTATGCCTGTCAAACTCAACATACAATCACACATCAGATAACCTAATCCCTCGACCCAAGATTTGGCCAAAATAGACTTAGTTTCAACCAAGTCTAATTTGAGACCAAGGAAACATTAAAAAATTGAGGTTTTGGGGGAACAGCTTCTCATATACTCATGCCAAATTTATATTCAAACAATCATTAACACATTCATTACACAAATCAAATACAACAATTACATGAGACAAGCTTCAATAAGTAAAATTTCAACTTTGGACTTATAGAGCGTATGAAAAAATTCCTTGATTTGATTTGAAGATGATGCAATCTGGGAAATTGGGACAAGGGTGAATGACCTTAGCTATGCAATGGATTATCTTTGAATCAAGTGGTATGTGAAGATGAGAAGTAAAGAGGGAAATGAGGGAAGAAATATTCTAACCTTTTTTGACGTGTAGATCTTTTTAAACCTTTTAGACTTTTTGCGATCTTTCTGCAGTAAGAACAGGGTCATAAAACTGGAATGCAGTTTACATTTTGGATATGCAAACCCTATTACTTGAGTTATTGAAGATCCTATTCTGCTGTCTCATTTTGACTTTGCATTTCCATTCTGTTGTTCACAGTATAAGTCTTCAGATCATATTTCATGCTCACAAACTTCCAATTCCCCTGGTACATTATGCTATCGTAGAATAGTTCTGCAATTCAAAAATGGATTGCACTGTTGACTGCTCAGGTAGTCTTCACAGATCCCCTTTCTGGTAAATTCTACTAACCGAATCTGCAACTAAAGAATGGTTCTGCGATCTGCAGTCAACCATATTTTGCGCAGTTTCACTTGTCGCAATCCTGCACACTTTCAACAAACTATCAAAACAAAACATGTAATTTTTCACCCAAAACAAAAATGAACCAAAACAAAAAAAAAGCGTAGATTGCCTCCCATGTAGCATTTGATTTAATTCCGCGGCATTATGTGTGATAATGCTCAAATAACACTCCTGTAAAAGTATGACGCGGACGTTGTCAATAAAGAACCCAACTAGATTGGGGTCAATCACATAGGGAATATGGTCAAGATATAGAATAGCGCTAGTATTTAAGCTTTTAAGTCTGTTATCTCCTAAATGGGGGTTTTATAAAAGCAAATACGTAACAATATTGAGATTTGATTTTTGTTTATCAAGTTAATGCAAATAACTAGGGTAGTGTCTCCATGGATTCATAACTACTTGGGTTTTACACTCACGATCTTTCCCAATGCTTACTTATAGAACTGATAACTAGGGTTTATCTAAATAGTTGGTTTGTCCCTATTAGATAGCTATACTCAATCACCGGATTAGGTCTCATGAGTGATTTCACTTCAACCGTTATCAATTTGGAAAATTAATTATCCCGCGACTACAACTCAAGTCATACAATGACCCATAAAGATCAAGGCTTTGTTGTAATTCTCTTTTCCTAATCTCTACTTCTCTATATTGAAGCAAGTAAATTATTTGAGCAAGTTCTAACGTTGCGCTCTATTAAGAAACATTAAAGACAAAAAGAATACAATACAAGTATTAGCATTGGTTTAGAATCACTTTGTGCAAACCCTAGCTTTAAATTCACCATGGTTCCCACAACCCTAATTATGGAGGTTTTAGCCTATCATTATTGTAAGAGAATATGTATTCATCAATAAACACATAATTTAGAACTTACAAAGATGATTAGAAGAAAATCCACTTGATTATTGCAAGAATTAATGAAGAACAATTCAAAAACAATGGAAGAATCAAAGCAAGAAATATCTCAAATGTTGCTCTCAATAATCCCAAAAGTCAAAAACTCTCTGAAGAATCGAATTCTATTCCCCTCCTAACAAAAATAACCTAGAAAAGTATTTATATAAATAATTATAAATATTTCCAAAATTAATAGAGAAACTTGTAAACTGCCACCTACTTCATCTACGACCCGTAGGATGATTGTACGGGTCAAACCTTCACTCGTACATTGGCTAGCTCTTCTCATTTTGGCTAAGTGTTGAAAGCTAGTATGAATCGTACTGTCTTGTCGTGATCTGAAGATGAAACTTCTTGCATCCTATAATTATTTCCACGAGTGACTTCGTATGACTTGTACCTTCATCCTCACGACTCGTGAATTCTGATTGTACCTTGAGATCTTCCATTCATCAATTCATCTGAAGTTCACCACGGCTCCTTGATACGGGTCGTAGGTAGACATCAAGATTCGTGGTTGCTACCCGCACCAAGACACTGACTTAGGGAAATTTCCTCTACACTTTATCACGACTGCCTTGGTACAACTCATACCAAGAGTCGTGCTTTGACTCTTTGGTTCAGCATATCTTTTGGACTTTTCCACGATTCTCAGTACGACTCATACCAAGATGGTACAACTCGTACTGAGGTCCGTACTTATCCTTTTTTCTGCATTTTTTCATTGCTTTTGCACATTTCAACTCCAACACCTAATTTCTCGAAAAATAAAGTAAAAATGCATCATATCTGTATAAACATATACCTAAGTCTATGCTTATTTCATCAGTTTTAAGCATCGAAAGTGCTATAAGCCCACAACACACCAACACCCTCAACTTAATACTTTTGCATATCCTCAGGCAAACAAAACAAAACTATAAAATGAAACTTAACAGGAAAGTAAACTACAAGACCTACAACCAACACAACAAAATTTGCACAAAAACCACAATCAACTTTTGTCCCCCTTTTTCATTCAAACCAAGTCAGTTATGCACTCATGCAACTACAACTCATGATATATAGGGATCAAGATATGACATCTAACTATCAGCAGGAAATCAAGCTATCACCAGTGCTACTCACACAGACAATTGGCAGAATATAATACAAACTAAGTATCCTCACAGCAAATGAAGTCCCTAAAACTCATAGATATATATAAATATGAAACTTGGGACTAAGCAAGTAAGAATCTCACTCTCACAATGAAGTTCTAAATACTAAACATCGGATACCATAGGCTAGTCTTTTCGGTCAGTTAGGCTAGGATCATTATAGGACTGTATTCATCTTGTAATGTAGGATTCGGGCTAGGTATGGTAAATATGGAATTTAGTGACTAAACCCTCCTTGGCACTACATAATTGGCTTCACTTTCACTTTATACCCCTTTTTTCACTTTTCCGCTTTTCTTCCCCTTTTCTCCGCATAAATGCAATGTGTGAGTGTGGTGTATTTTCTCATCTTTTTTTTTTCTTTTTTTTTCACTTTTTCTTTTCTTTTCTTTTCTTTTCAGCTTTTCTTTTCTTTTCAGCTTTTCTTTTATTCATTTTTCTTTTCACACCACACCCCACTTTTTCTTTGATTTTTTCTTTCTTTTTTACCTCCTCAAAGTTTACGCACCCCTACTATACCCACCCTTAACTTAGGAATTTTTCCTGAGTTGAGGTTCACAATGTCCAACGAGGGACCAGAGTCAAACAGGTTCATTATAAATAATGGGAAAGTAGAATGGATAATCAAAGGAAAATGGTCAATTTTAAGCTCAAATTCGGGATCAAGGGATTCATTTTTATTTGGTTGCGTCATTTAAGCTAAAGTGGCTAAAATAAAAAACGCTCTATGATCCTTTCCTAACCAACTATCCTACAACCTATATAAATACCAACTGGGCAAGTTCTAGATCCTCAATGTAGTATTGAACTAAGTATAAATCCTCACTCACTCACAGTACAAGTTTGCATTAATTCTACCTATCCAGTTCATGCACAGCGAAGCTATAATTATACATGCTAATAGACTAAATATCATAAAAAGATCAACAGAAGTCATGCATTGTAGTTAAAATACATAGCTAAACACCAAATTTTTTTAGACAGGGTCGATTTTTCAACATTTCAAAACATGTGTGTTTATTAGCTATAAAGTACTCCTAACTACTTCTAGCTAAACGAAACACAAAACAAAATCCTAAACATGCTGGTTCTATTAGATAACATGTTCGAGGGAAAAGAAACATGAAAAAAAATCCTCGGACGCAAGTCAAAACCCAAAAAATCATAAGTATACCGCCCTCTTTTTAAAAGCATGCTTTGTCCCAAAGCATCAACTATAAGAACAAGAAAAGGGACATACCTATGGAACTTTAAGCTCTCCTGTCATCCTATGGAGGAAGGTGTGCAAGCACACATCCCTCCACTCTAACCATGGCGCTAGTGATGGCTGGTGCACTCAATGCAACATCATTTGGGGGAATGGTTACCCCCTCAACAGTAGCAGTTGCCTCAGTGACCTCAATACCATCTCGGGCTGAATATGGCTCACCCAAAGGGTCCTTGCCACCTGCAAGTTCTCCAAGGTCAGTGGTGGAGCTCCCCACTCCTCTGGCTCACTCATGCAACTCTGACATATGCTCGTCATGAGTTTGCATATTGTCCACTAACGTCCTCTTGCGCTCCTTTTTCTCCTTTATTTTTCTCTTCTTCTTTGAGGACTCATCTTCAAATCCTTAGAGACCCTCTTCTTCCCTTTTCCTCCACCGGCCGCTGTCGGAGCTCAGTATGACTCCAAATCTAGCTCCTTATCGAGCTCAGCATCTAACTCAGGGATAGTGGGGCCTAATAATATTGTCGACTGTTTAGAGGACAACTTGGCTATCTGGCTCTACAAAGCCCCGAACTCCTCTCTAAGGCTTCCTGTATCCGTCTGCTCAGCCAGGCGCTCATTGAGGTGGCACTCAAAACTATCCAACCTGTCGTGCAACAATTTCACAGCCTCATCAATCTCAGCCTTCACCCAAGGCTTGACATTTTCCATCATTGAGTTGACCTACTTCTCGGTCACTATCAGCCTCTTGGCCATTTTCTAGAGCAACTCCTGAGGGACCATCTCGACACTATATTTCTCTAGAGTTCTAACCATTCAGTTGAATCCATAGAATCTAAAAATCCGTTTTATTTCATCAACCTCATTCAAGGAACTGGTGAGGATCCGTGGTTCTACCTGTATGCTTTTCCTTGGATGATTCTTTGAGGTGAGAGAGAGACCCTACTCATAAATCTCTTGAGCACCGACACTTTCCACCTAATAGTGCGGTTCTCCTGAGGCAAAGTTTGGTCACCTTCCTCATTGGACTCACTGTCACCATCTCTAGATTGTCTCTCCTTGGAATATTCTTCCTCATTAGAGCCACTCCCGGACTCTTGGGGATGCTCCCCTTCTCCCTCTTCAGACTGGGGAGCAGCGGTTGTAACTTCAGCCTGAACCTTGGCCTAGGCCCTAGTGCTCCGTGGCTCATCAGTGTCAGAGGTCTCAACTTGGTACTCCTCCATTGAACCACTAGGGGTGTTTCCTACTTGATCAGAGTCGAAGGCTCATCTCTCAATTCCCTTTGAGAAGCTATTTCAGCTCTAGTTGTCTTGGGGCTTCTTCTTTGATATCCTTTTGAACATTATTATACCTGTGGAGAAAAAGGTTAGTATGTATGATTTGAGAAAAAGAAAGTAAGAAAAATGTCCTCTGAAATTTTCCACGAGTCTACAGTACATATCGTACCTAGGTGGTAACATATAGTGCTTCTTTCGTAACATATAGTGCTTCTGGTATGACTCATTGGTACAACTTGTACCAGGTTAGTTCAATTTTTAATACGAGTCATATGAGTATTTCCCTATAATTCTGATGTTCTATATTTTGTGTGACTCAAGTTACGGATAGTGATTAGATGCTATGAGTCATACAAAGGGTCGTACTATTACTTTTGAACTTTGACCTTTTTAGATTCATGGTACGATCACCAAGTACGACTCATAGTAGGATACCACGATCGTACTAGGTTCTATACAAGGATTTTTACTCTCAATGAATTGAGACAGTCCCAACGAGCCATCACACAAGTCATTGTACTAAACTATGAGTTGTAAGATGGATCGTGAAGCCTCTCCTTACCTTATTTTGGTTCAGTTGTTCAGGTAAATATGTTCTTAAATGGGTACTCAAGATTCCCCATCCTAGGTATACAATTTTGATTATTTTTTTTGTACCCATTCAACCCCCAACATGCTTCACACTTGGTAACTCATTATCATCAATCAAATTTTATTGTTTAAGCACTTTGATTTCCTACCCATTCAATACATTCCCACAACAAGCCACTAATCAACTTCCTCTTCCCTGTTTTTATGAGTTTGAGATCCAGTGTTCTTTTAGTTTACACAGAGCAAGATTTTCAAATATAACAAATTTACTTACTTGATTTTGTCAAGTTCTTGCTCGGCTTTAGCTTGCTTCTATTTTTGGGGTACGAATTCAAAGTGCTCATGCAGATTCACTTTCAAAAATTCAGGGTTGAATGGATTTAAGCTTGAGTTATGGGTGTGAGGATCGTCGGTGACTATCATGTATTGAAGTTTATGTTTGCCTGGGAGTAGAGGTCCGAATAATTTTCATTTAAATAGGTTAGGTCGTATTTTTACAAATCTAGGTCGAGTCAGGTCAATTTCATTAATTTATCCCAACACGACTCGTACCATGAGTCGTAGGTTTGGCCTATGGCTCGTCCCTTGGACTCGTAGTAGAATACTTTGGAAACTTACCTGGTGGCGTACAATTACATGGTATAAATCATACCATGAATGTACGAATCGTACTACGTCTTGTAGGTCATTACTTTCTATACTTCCACACTTAGCATGGTTCATCATTACAGTGGGTACTACGACACGTACAATGTAGGTACGATTCGTAATGACCAACTGTAACATGAACTAATTTTTTTTCTTTTCACCATGTTACTACGAGTTATACTGAGGCTCATAGTACAGGTTTGTTCTACAATTTTTCACCCACCAATTTTTTCACCTGCACACTGAACACACATAAGTTAAGAAACTTGGGTTGCCTGCCAAGAAGTTCTTGATTTAATGTCGCGGCACAACACAGGTGGTTTGGTTACTCAAACTTCACCAAACCACCTCATGAGTTGCCTCCCAAAAAGAATCTGATTTAACTTCATGACACGATGCAAGTCCCCTGGATACTCAAAATTCATCAAGAGACTCTAAATCATCTTTGATTGCTAATACAACCCTGAACTCATTGGGTTACTTCATTGACCGAAAAATATTAAAGGTGACCTCCTCCTTATTCAGCTTAAACTTTAGCTAGCTAGCCTCAACATCTACTAGAGCTCTCCCAGTGGTGAGGAATGGTCACCCTAAAATGATGGGGACCTCAAAATCAACCTTGGGATCTAAGATCACGAAGTCCAATAGGAAGATAAATCGGTCCACCTTCACTAACACATCAACTAGGATCCCCACTGGCTTTTTAACTGTATGGTCAACCATCAATAGCTGCATTGTCATCGGTGTGGGGGCTCCCAAGCCCAACTGCTTGAACACAACTAATGGCATCAAGTTGATGGTAGCTCCTAAATAACATAGTTCCTTCACAAACTCAAAGTCACCAATCTTACAAGGAATGGTGAAGGTACCTGGATCCTCCTTCTTCTGAGCAAGGACCCATGAAGCTAGGTACCTGGATCCTCCTTCTTCTGAGCAAGGACCCATGAAGCTAGGTACCTGGATCCTCCTTCTTCTGGGCAAGGAACTATGAAGCTATGGTATTGCAATGATGTAAATTACCAACTGGCTCATAGCTCATGAACCTCTTTCTAGTCACAACATCCTTCATAAATTTGGCATATTCGGGCATCTTCTCCAATGCTGCAACAAATGTATGTTCACAGACATCTATTTTAGCATAGAGAGAAATTTTTGAAACTTACCATCTTCCGCCTTCTTCTTCATCCTTTGTGGGAATGGTGATGGTGGTTGAGGGATAGTCCTATACATGTGTGGCCCCTTGTTCCTTCCCTTTATCAGCTCTAGAATCCTTTGCACCATCTGGAGTCTCACTTAACTAAACCTTAATTGCAAGCTTTGGGTTAGCAACCTTATCATCCTCATTAAGCTCGATCTCCTTCTGTCTTTCCATTTCAGCTACAACAAGCAGCGAAGGGTCAACAATAGTCTTTTTACTCTAGTCATTACCCCCATACAATGATTTTCATTGTATTGATTTTGGATGGTGTTGCTAGGAAGTGTACTCTTTTGCCTCTGATTTAGGGATGCAGCTATCTGACCAAGCTGCTGCTCAATCTTCTTTATTGTTGTAGCGTGGGATTCGACTTTTTGGCACATGCTAGATATGTCACCCCTAATATCCTTCAGCTGTTCATCAGTTGATTTGGCCCTTTTTAGCAAATCAGCCATCATACTATCTAACTTTGAGGGTCCAACATCACCCTCATGGGCCCTGGAGGAACATAAACACCAACAAGTTCATTGCGGTAGCCATAATTCTTTCTCCATTCACCTTCCCGCTCACGACCTCTGATCCTATCCCTATATCCATTCCTGTTATAATTGTCCCTATATTGGGTCCAACCTTGATTTTTGGAGCCTTTGTTCCAAGTGTCCTATCCGGACCCTTAGGCGTTGGTCCGAAAACACGCCACCTGGTTGTCCAAGAAGTTTTCCTCCTTATAATTTGTCTTCTCAAACCCTTGCTCTTGAACCTGGGCTCCAACTGCATTCACCTTCTGAGCGCCATAGCTCATAATGTGCTTTGTGAGCAAGTCCAAGGATGTCCTCATGTGAGCTAGCTCCTGATCATGCTCCTCCTCCTTTCTGAGTTGTTCCACAGTCATACCAATAACATACGTACCCACAGCTGTCTCTACTTCCCTGGTGTGCAAGGCCCTGTTCGTCTTGGTCACTCGATCAAGTATAACATTTTCTTGCTCCCATGATTGACTCATCAACGCTCCTCCTTCCACTGTATCTACTACAACCTTGGTGTTGTTCAAACACCTGTAAAAAGTTTCCAACAACTGTCATCAGGAATTTTATGATTCGGGCACTTATTCAGCTTCTTCTTAAATCTCAACCATGTCTCATGCGGTGCCTCAATCTTTAACTGGCAATAATTATAGCTCTCGTCTTTTAGCTGCAGCATCCTGGAGGGTGGGAAGAACCTTTCTAGGAAGGCATGTCGAGCTCCCTCCATTGCTAATGGAGTCGTTAGGCAACTCCGATAACCATAATGTGGCCTTTCTAGAGAGAGCGAATGGGAAGAGTCTCAATCTTATAGTATCCTGGCTTTCACCAGGTAACCTGTATGCCTTGTATATCCCGACAAAATTCATCAAGTGTAGGTTAGCATGATCAGCTGCGTGACCACTAAAAACCCCTTACCTATTAAGCAACTTGATCATGGTGCTAGTGATATCATACTTTTCCCCAGCATGCAGAGGTGGAGGTACAATAGCTCTAGTTGACCCGGCCTTATCAACATTTGGATCATCATCATCATAGAATTGAGGATCATATCTTTGGCCTCTATTGCCCCTTCCATGACAGACAACATTCACCACCTCATCACGAGCATCCTCGACTTCTTGAAGTATATATTGATGAGCTTCTTCAGCCATACAGGCCTCTCTTTGCTCAGCATTTTCCATCCTACACAGTGTTCTCTCTAACTCAAGATCCAATGGAATCAGGGGGTTTCTGCTTTGTCGAGTACTTGGCATCTACCAAGTGACAATCTGTGGGTGTCAAAAACAAATGAAATCATAAATAAGGAGAATAATGACTAAAAGCCATACACAAGAAATTACTCTGATCCTAAGCCATATTCCCCGGCAACGGCGCCATTTTTTGATAATGCTCAAATCACACTCTAGTAAAAATATGACACGGATGTTGTCAATAAAGAATCCAACTAGGTTGGGGTCAATCCCACAGGGAATATGGTCAAGATATAGAATAACGCTNCCCACAGGGAATATGGTCAAGATATAGAATAACGCTAGTATTTAAGCTTTTAAGTCTGTTATCTCCTAAAGGGGGGTTTTATAAAAGCAATTATGTAACAATGTTGAGATTTGATTGTTGTTTTTCAAGTTAATGCAAATAACTAGGGTAGTGTCCCCATGGATTCATAACTACTTCGGGTTTTACACTCGTGATCTTTCCTAATGCTTACTTGTAAAATTGATAACTAGGATTTGTCCAAACGACTGGTTTGTCCCTATTGGATAACTACACCCGATCACCAAATTAGATCTCATGAGTGATTTCACTTCAACCATTATCAATTTGTTCCAAATTAACTATCCTATGATCGCAGATCAAGTCATACAATGACCAATAAAGATAAAGGCTTTTTTGTAATTCTCCTTTCCTAATCTCTACTTTTGTAGATTCAAGAAAGTAAAGAATTCGGGAAAGTCCTAACGTTGCGCTCCATTAAGAAACATTAAACACGAAGAGAATACAATACAGGCATTAGCATTGGTTTAGAATCACTTTGTGCAAATCCTACTTTGTTAATTCACCATGATTATCACTACCCTAGTTGTGGAGGTTTTAGTCTCCCATGATTGCAAGAGAATTATATGCATTCATCGACAAACACATATTCTAGAACTTACAAATATGATTAGAAGAAAACCCACTTGATTATTGCAAGAATTAATGAAGAACATTTCAAGAACAATGGAAGAATCAAAGCACGAAATCTCCCAAAAGTTGCTCTCAATAATCCCAAAAGTCAAAAACCTCTCTTAAGAATCGAATTTTGTTCCCCTCTTAACAAAAATATCCTAGAAAAGAATTTATACAAATAATTAGAAAATTTTCCTAAATTAATAGGGAAATCGCTAAATTGCCGCCTACTTCACCTACAACCCGTACCATGATTGTACAGGTCATACCTTCACTCATACATTGGCTGGCTCTTATGATTTTCGCTAAGTGTTGAAAGCTGGTATGACTCGTACCATAAACCTGCGAGTCATACTGTCTTGTAGTAGTCTGAACCTAAAACTTCTGGCATCCCCTGATTATTTCCACCAGTGACTTGGTCTGACTCATACTTTCATCCTAGGACTTATGACTTCTGGTCGTACCTTGAGATCTACCATTCATCTATTCTTATGAAGTTCACCACGGCTCCTTAGTACGTGTCGTAGGTAGATAACATGATTCGTGGTTGCTACCTGTATTAGGAGACTGACTTAGTGAAATTTTCTCTTTATCACGACTACCTTGGTACGGCTCATACCAGAATGGTAAGGCTCGTACCAGGATGGTATGGCTCAAACCAAGAGTCGTACTTTGAATCTATGGTTCAACACATCATATGGATTTTTCCACAATTCTCAGCACGGCTCGTACCACGATGGTATGCTTGTACTGAGGTCCATATTTATCCTTTTTTCTGCCTTTTTTCACTGCTTTTGCACATTTTAACTCCAACACCTAATTTCCCTGAAAACAAAGTAAAGTGGATCATATGTATAAACATACCTAAGTCCATGCTTATTTCATCAGTTTTAAGCGTCGAAAGTGCTGTAAACCCACAACACATCAATGGGTTACCTCTAAGGGTTATGGCTCATTGATAACACTCAAGATACACCTCTGCGGAAGTATAATGCGGTCGTTGTCAATAAAAAAACCAACTAAGGTTGGGGTCGATCCTACAAGGAATATGGTCAAGATATAGACTAATGCAGTATTTAGGCTTTTAGTTCAATTTTTTCCTAAGGAGGATTTGCAGAGAAATAATAAAGTGACAATATTGTGGAATGGTGTTATTATCAAAGTTATGCAATTAACTAGGAAAGTGTTCCCTATGGCTTCTTAACTAGGTCAGGTTATTGCACTTGTAATCTATCTCAATATTTAGCCTGTAGAACTGATAAAATATGTTCATCCAAATGGCTGATTCGCCCCTATTAGATGACTATACCCAATTACTAGGTTAGGTCTTATGAGTGATTTCAACTAACCTTTAATGTATGATTCAATATATAGGCCGTCCTTGAATCATAAAGGTCGTCATTTGAAAGGACGGTCCATCCCTTGAGTCGTACTCTGATTAGACAGTTGATGTTTATGGGTTCAATTGGCAGAACGATAGATGGTCCGTCTTTGTGAAAGACGGTCCACTTGTTCTTCCGTCTATTGGGGTACACCAACATTTTTCACTTGGGTATTTTTAATATTTGCACAAGTCTCAAACAATGGATAGGGCTTGTCCAATTTCAAGCTCAAAAAGCAATTAACAGACATGAAAGCACAATTATACATATACCTAAGACCTATCCAATCAAACTAATATTACAAACCTATGTTCTCCCTCCAAACCTCTCTGCAAATTTATTTTCAAGCACTAGTATTCCATAACCCCACTTTGATAAATGGTGCAACATCATATTAACCATGAAATTTATAGTTCAATAGAAATGACAATACCTAACAATGTGTGTACTTGCACTGTGAAATGGCGCAACTGGGAAGAACCCTAGATATGTTTTGCTGTGTGGGGTGGGGGGTGAAAGGTGAGTGCAGCAATGCAAGGTCTTGAAGCAACAAGTAGCAGCAATGGAAGATTTTTTGAAGTAAAGAAGAAGTGAGAAATGGAGAAGGAGAAGAATGGGGTTATGCATATGTCGGACCGACTAATCCTTTATCGAACACCTATTTCCATTTTAAGGTCAACTGGGTTGCGTCGGTCGAGCCCATGGGTGGAAAATTAGAGGCTGACATGACCCAATTAAATAATACCTAACCCAACATTTTATTCTCTACGTGGGCCCTATGATTCTCTTCATTATGATCAGGGTCGGTCGAATAGACTAACCATCAGGGTAGAGTACGGTCCGTACATTGGACTGCTGCTTGCCCATTCCAGTGCCAGGTGCAAAGGACAGAGGGACATGCAGTCTACAATTTGAAAGGACAGTCCATCTGTTCCACTGTCTTTTATGCAACAAAATTCTTCCTTTCTTTATTAGACCATAGTCCTCTAAATTTCTAAGTGTTCCTTCATCCAATAACACCCATTAGTCCAAAAAATGCTTGGGTTGCCTCCAAAGTAGTGCTTGATTTTATGTTGCAACATGACGTGGATACTACACACGGTGTAGCATCCCTTGGGTTGCCTCCCAAAAAGCAGCTGATTTGATATCGCGACACGATGCAAGATACTTGATCATCAATTTCATGAGGCGTCCTTGGGATGGGACGTTCTCATCCACTTCCTGCCTTTGGTTCCACAGATGTGTTGCTTCATTCATGCTAATTTAGCTTTCTTTCTCTTGGGTTATTAAACATAGTATGCTCTGCTACCCTACCAACTTTATGCTCAACATTGACCACACAAATGTCTCCAACTTCTATGGGCAACAAGTGACCTCTCCTGGCTTTCAAAGTAATACTCTTATCCTTGATGCGGAACATTATCTCATGCTTTTTAGAATCCATCAATGCACTCCCAATAGCCAAGAATGGTCTCCCAAGGATGTTGTGTATGTGTCTATCAACACCACAGTCAAGAAAGTCTGTTGGTAGTACAAACTTGCCAACTTTGACAAGCACATCTTCCACAACCCCCGCCATAGTCTTAATGGATTTGTTGGCCATATTGAGCGGAATGGAAGTGGAATTAAAAATAGACAACCTATACTACTTGTAAATGGCAAGAGGCATCAGGTTAATGCTTGCCCGATTATCACAAAGGACATGCAAGAAATCATATCTATCAATCCAGCAAGGCACATTAAATTCCCTTGGGTCACCTTTCTTCTCAACATACATACATGCTATTATGGAACTTACTCTATGAGTCACAAGAATGATATCCTCTTTGTCACTTGGCAGCTTTCTAGTCAAGAGCATCTTCAAGTACTTCGCAAACCTCGGCATCTCTTTAATGGCATCAATGAACAGAACTCGGAGTGTTGCCTCTTTAAGCCTCTCAACATGCTTTGCTATTTTTGCATAAAGGGCTTGTTGACAAATTCTTGTGCAAATGGAGGGATGGGGGGAAAGTATTTTGCAAAGTCGTCAACTCCTCCCTCACCCTTCCTCCTCTCATTCGTGGAAACTAGCACATCTTTTTGAATTTCTCATATGCTGGCTTTTTGAATCCACCATCAACTGTCTCATCAACATAAGACTTTTTGGGACTCTCTTCTTGGTTATCCAACTCAATCACTATTTCAGATTTGTCCTCCACCACACCATCTTCAACCTCCACATCAACAGGGTACATAATCTTCCCACTCCTAGTGACTATAGCCATATATTGAGCATGGTAGACTTAATTTGTCCTTTTGGATTCTCCACTGTGTCACTAGGGAGATGAATTTTAGCTTGGGATATTGGTCACAGGAAAGGTCCCACACTTGTTGGTCTAATTTCTAAATTGACGTTGTGTGAGTTCCTACAATCTCCATGAAACTCTTAAGACAAGTATCCATTATCTCCCAGTTGGAAAGCACCTTTGCTAGCATCCCTTCAAGCTTTGAGCCTCTGTGATCATGTGAAGGACCCTCCCTCCAGGTTTGGGAGTTGGAGGGGGGGACCTCTAGGTGGAACAAAATAACAGGAACCTCTATTTTGGTAATTACCACCATTCTGCCAACCCTAATTTTGACCGCCAAATCCACTTCTAGGGTAATATTGACCTCGACCTTGTGGTTGAGGTCTCTATTTCCCTTGGTTTGAAGAAGAGGGGTGACCTTGTTGATATTGCGGTTTGTATCCACCAGATGAGTTTCCAACATAATTGGCATCTTACACTTGCATAGGTGGTGGCTCTTGTGCCAGTTGATATTAGTACGGAGTAGGAGGGCATCCATGCTTGTATGGAGCACCATTCATGGTCTCATCAATAGCATGCATCTTCTTGACCTCAGATTAGGTCAACTTCTTTGCAACGAGGGCTATGTTAGTTGCCATAGTGGCCATTATCTGATCTCGTTCCTAATTCTCCTTTATCAAATGAGATAGAGTTGGAGTCCCCACATTGATTCTCTGCTTTGGTCTCCACCACACCAAGCATGGTTATGCTTTGCTATTTTGTCCAAGATGATGGAAATTCTGTTGAAGATCTTGTCCATGAAGCATCCACCTATGACATTGTTGACAACGGACTGTGTTAAGACATCTAGACTGGTATAAAACTTCTCCAACAAGATATTCTCCGAGAACCCATGCTTGGGTGCCCGAAGGATGTATTTTCGGAATCTCTCCAATTCTTCGAACAACTGTTCTCCTAGTAGCTGTCGAAGGTAAAATATCTTATCCTGTTGCTCCACCTTTTTTCTAGGCGAAAAACTTTCTTCAAGAAGACACTCACCAACTTTTGCCAACTATGAATTATGTTTGGAGGGAGTCTGTGCAACCAATCCCTTACCTCACCAGCAAATGAGTATTTGAACATTCATAACTAGATAGCATCATCCAAAAAATTATTTTGCTTATGAGGGTTGCGTACCTCTAAGAAAATTTTAAATTGTTGATGGGGGTCGTCATCCGTGGAGTTGCGAACTATCCCTCCACTTTTAGCACAGTGTAGATACTGCCGTCAATCTTGAATAAGGCAGTATTTAACCTTGGTAGGATGATCATGCTCACATAGTCAACTTCCTCATTATCATCTGCACACTCATTTTCCAAATCTCTAGTCGGAAGAGAGACCATGATCCTGTATCAAGATACAAAAACAAAAAGAAAAGACAAAAGCATAGATCTAAGCAAGCAAACTAAACTGTTAGAGCTAGATAGGGCTTATGTTGTAGTCGTCGACAACAACGCCATAATATTTGATGTCATTTAAATCCACTCCCAATATAGTGTAGCATAAATGATCGATGAAAATATAGAACCTAACAAGGAGGTGGGGTTCAATCTTGCAGAGACTACTCGAAGAACGGACTATCTAGTGCTAAACAGTAAAGTATTGCAAGATTAAAATCCATTTGAATTAAGAGTAGTAGAATTTAGCTATTAGTACAAATTATACTAAGCTAGGGTTGCAAGCAATGAGAGATAATTCTAGTGTAGTGACTCCAATATTGGGTCAATCCCCCTAAATCACCCAATATGAAAGAGTTGAGAGAGGCTAAGGCTGAACATGCAAGCAATTTATGAGACAACCCATGGGTATCTTTCAATAGCACCATAGGTGTCAATCTATTTCAATTTTGTCAAATTTAAGAGAACTCCCTTCTACCTAATAACTTGTTTCCCAATTTGGAATTCAACCTATGTCTAGAAGAACCCATTAAATAAGGATTATGCCTTGAGTCATTATTGATTGATGCTAACCCAACCCAAATTTGCTCTTTCAAGCCTCAAAAGGGTAATTGGGCAGGATTAGATGATTCTCATCACCAACCACAAATTACAAAATAAGAATCAATCAAATGTTCATAAGCCTGAACTCAATTTTAACAAATTGAGATCATTAGGATTCACAGCCCATTGGCTTCACAACCCTAGATCTGGGTTTAGTTACCCATGGCTAGAAGAAGAAGAAATCAAATTAATAAGACATGCTTACTTTGGAAAGACGGAACACCCTTTGGAAAGACGGCCCATACTTTGCTCCGTACTTTTAAAAATCCCATTCTGCCAAGCTTTGATCAAATCATCAATTGATGGACCATCCTTTTGGAAGATGGTTCGTCCTTTCAACTGTACTTTAAGGACCCAATTTACTGGGTTTTTTAGAAGCTGTAGCCAGGATGCGACGAACTGAGGGGCAGACCGCCCTTCAAACAGATGGTTCATCTGTTGCCTTATCTATTGAGAAATTTTCTGGCCTTAACTCCTTTCTTTTTCCAATGTCTTGGGATCCTGAAATATAGCACAATAAGGTTAGTTTCTACTTAATTTCACTCCAAAATTCATGCAAAATGCTATAAAAAGAAATAAAGATTGTCGCTAATCCCCGACACATCAGTAGATTACCTTCAACAATTTTGCTTCATCTTGGATTCCCAAATACTGTTTTAATCTCTGTCCATTTACCTTGAATCTTTTTTCATCATGGCACTCTAAATGAGTGGCTCCATATGGGAACACTTGGGCAACTTTGAATGGACCAGGCGACTTGGACTTTATTTTCCGGGGAAACAACCTAAGTTGTGAGTTGAATAGCAACACCCAATCACCGCACTAAACTCTCTTTTCAAAATTCCTTTGTCATGGATGTGCTTCATTTGGGCCTTGTAGNAACGAATCGTGGCATTTTACCACGACTCGTGGTGTCCAGTTGTGGGGGTGAGTTGAATAGCAACACCCAATCACCGCACTAAACTCTCTTTTCAAAATTCCTTTGTCATGGATGTGCTTCATTTGGGCCTTGTAGAGTGAAGATCTCTCATAAGTCCTTAACCATAATTCATCAAGCTCATTCAATTGCTTTATCCTCAAGTTAGAGGCATCATTCCAGTTTACATTCAACCACTTCAAGGATCATAATGCTTTGTTGTGATGGAGTTTGAGCAATCAGTATTTTCAAAAATCATGAGCAATGGTAAAGAGAAGAGAGGCTATGATATCTATAAAAAGGGCGATTTATCGAGCATTGACTAGGGAAAAGTTCTGCATATTGATCATACATATGGCATGAAAATACATCTGGCAAAAGTGCAATGATTCGCTTCCTTAAGTTGGGAGGAAGGAGAAGTTGGTCTGCAGGGTGTTTTTCTTTGGTTTTTTTCGTAATTTAGGAGCAGCTTAGCACCACACCAAAAAGAAGGAGGGACTATCTATATCGGGTAGAACTAGATGGAAAACACATGGCATCATTGACGGATCCTGAATGGGCTATCGATACCATGAGAGTTTGGGACTATATGTTGGTTACCCTTGAATAGAAATGGTGAGATGATCATCTCGTTAAGGATAAGAATCAGGGGACCATTACTCCCGGTGATATGGGGAAAGAGACAAATAGGAGACAAGAGTGTCAGAGTACTCAGATGCACGGATGAGCTCATACGAATCTAAATAAGGCAAGAAAATTAGTCAGTACCTTCCTAACATACTAGATGCATGGTGCAAGGACATAGGGCATAGTACTTTAGGACTCCCATGGCATTCGTTTATTGGATAAGACCTAGTCTTTATAGCTTATAAATAATCGTCCCTCCTCTCTTGTAAAAGGATTCAGACTCTTTCCTCTATCAAGCAATTATATTGTCAATACACTATTTTCTTGTGCTCCAAGCTTGTTCCCTAAACTTTGTTCAGTTTTAGCTTAAGTTATTTCAAGTATTCATGCTCGAGCCAAGGGCGACATTCTCGGTCTCACTCATGTTCGCATTGTGATCATCTAGATTTTCTCTTTCTCTCATTTATCTTGCTATTTCATATTGTGTTCTACTTGATTTTATCACTTACTACAAATCAAATTGTTAGTGAATCGAATCTAAAACAAGGTTAAATCATAAAGTGTGTTCTTGACCCCCTATAAATTCAACTGTACGGATTTCAGGATAAACATACACCTTGAGAGAGATTGGTATTATGAAGTCAGACCTAAGGGGAAGCCTTTGAAATTATTCAATAAATTATAAAACAACACACTAGCCAACCTGAGACACAGGTGAAGTTGCAAGTAAATATTTTTCAAAAGAATAAGAACTCATTT
>JACEIK010006465.1:69057-82835 GCA_018107945.1 Datura stramonium
TATATATGTATGTATGTATATATATCTGCTGAGTCCCCATATTTTCTAATCTTCTACTCTCTATTCTTCTTCTTGCACTTTAAAAATTCTCATGTGATTTATTGTTTTCGAATGAGTTCACTGACATGAGAATTTGTGGTACCGCGACACTGGTGAGTGAATCATTTTACCCAAGGAGGATATATTCCATTACCTCAGGTACTTGAGGGTAATAATTTCCTTAAGGACACACTGTGAAATCAGTAGGCTCGATTTAATATTCTTCATCTCTACTTTACTTATATTCTACAAATTATTTTGCATATTGTTATTGTTCGAATACATATTGGACAACAATCTTAAGGAAATTATTTTATTTATTTATTTGTAAATTGTATTATGTTCTTGGAGATTATAACCTTTATGGTTTTCTACTCAGTTTGAAAGTTTATTCTGATTTAAAGAATATAAAAACTTCATCAAGATATTAAAGTTTAAACTATAGCAATTTGAATAATATAAAAAACTTCATCGTTAAACTGTGAAATAGTGTGATTCTTTATTATTGGTATTTTGTATTACTAAATTGTGTGTCAAATATTGATTGTGAAAATGACAAATGAAGTTGATGTCAATAATGAAACGACAGTTGTTGCAGTGACAACTATTTCCTCGTCAAGCCGTTCAACTAATGCTCTTGTGATGGCACCAGCAGAAAAATTAGGAAAGTTTTGTGATATCAACTTCAAAGTCTAGAAGCAAAGGGTATTCTTTTAGCTGACCACACTTGGAATGAAAAGGTTCACAAGTGAATATCCTCTTGTTCTCGGAGAAGGAATGCCTGAAAATCAGCACTTCATGGAAATTGAGGTTTAGGCGCATTCAGACTTCTTGTGCAAGAGAAACATCCTTAGAGCTTTAGAGGATGACTTGTACAATGTCTATGATTCTACAAAGACATCGAAAGAATTATGGATAGCACTTGAAAAGAAGTATAAAATTGAAGATGCATGCTTGAAGAAGTTTATAGTTGCCAAATTTTTGGACTACAAAATGGTGGAAAACAAGTTTATTGGAGCCTAAATTCAAGAACTCAAATTCCTTATTCATGACCCTATTACTGAAGGTATGGTGATAAATGAGGCATTTCAAGTGGTTTTCGTGATTGAGAAGTTTCCTCCTTCTTGGAAAGATTTCAAGAACTACCTAAAGGAAAAATACAAAAAAAATGTTGGAAGATCTTGTGATTCATCTCAAGATAGAGGAGGCCAATAAAACTGCCAAAAAGAAATAGTGTGGGAACTCAGTGATTATGGGAGCAAATATTATTAAGGATGCAGGTTCAAATAATACGAAGTGGAAGAATCCTTCTAAACAAAGAAAAGAGGGAAACAAGAAGAAGTTCAAAGACAATTGCTTCAATTGTGGGAAAGCTGGACATAAGGCTCCAGATTATCGGGTTCTGAAGAAAAATAAGAAAAAAATCAGGAACATGGTGGAAGAAACTGATGAGATTGAAGAACTATGTGTTATGATCACGGAATGCAATCTAGTTAGAAATCTAAAAGAGTGGTGGATTGACTCAGGAGCCACTCGACATAATTGTGCAATCAAAGAAGCATTTGCTACTTACACTCCAGCTGGACCTAAAGAAGAGCTCTTTATGGAAAATACTGTAATAGCCAAGATTGAAGGAAGTGGGAAGATATTTCTAAAGATGACTTTTGATAAGGTGTTGACTCTTAACAATGTTCTCCATGTTCCTATTATTAGAAAAAACTTAGTTGCTACCAGACTTCTTGCTAAGAAGGATTTTAGGTATGTTTTTGTTTCTAAGAAAGTTGTAATAAGTAAGAATGAAATGTATGTAAAGGGTTACCTAAATGAGGGCTTTTTCAAGCTCAATGTAATGGTTGTTGCAACTATGAATAAGAATCCAAATTCTTCTTACTTATTGGAGTCAAATAATTTATTGCATGTTTCTTTAGGACATGTCAATTATAAAACCTTGTAATAATTAACTAATTTAGAAGTATTGCCTAAACCGTGTGCAATAAATCACAATATCAAATATGTTTTGAATCTAAGTCTGTTAAACATCCCTAAAAATCTATAAAAAGAAATTTCAATCCTTTAGACTTAATTTACACAAATATTTGTGACATGATGTCAATATCATCTCATGGTGAAAAAAAATATTTCATAGTTTTTATTGATGATTGCACTCGATATTGCTATGTTTATTTTCTTAATAGTAAGGATGAAGAAATTGTAGGATTTAAGCAATACAAAACTGATGTTGAAAATCATTTGAATAAACAGATAAAAATGATAACAAGTGATAGGGATGGGGGTATGAATCTCCTTTTGAAGAGATTTTCTTAGAAAATGGAATTATCAATAAAAATACCGCCCCTACACACCCCAATCCAACAGAATTGAGGAAAGAAAAGAATTAAACATTAAAAGAAATGACAGATGCCTTATTAATAAGTTCTGGTTTACTGCATAACTTGTGGGGAAAATCCATCCTTATAGCTAACCGAATACTCAATAGAGTGCCCCACAGAAAAATACAATCTATTTCATATGAGAAATGGAAAAGGAAAAATCCCAACTTGAGATATTTAAAAGTATGGGGTGCTTGGCGAATGTCCAAGTTTCTAAACCCAAAAGGGTCAAAATAGGACCAAAAAGTATGGACTATGTGTTTAATGGATATGCCACCAACAAAAGAGCATGTCGATTCCTAGATGTCGATTCCTAGTTCACAAATCAATATCCTATAAGCTAATACAAAAGAATTATATTTTATAATGTTAAATTCTTTGAACATATTTAAGAATTTAACATATTTATCCATATAAAATTAAATGCGAATCCCTGATACGCCCAAATAGGTTGGGGTCGAATGCGACAGGAATTAAGGTGAATTTTAAGTCTTATCCAGTTATTTTACTAATAGTCAGCTATTTCTATAAAACAAAAAGGGGATTGTGAAAACAATATGTAACTACACTATCAATTGTAAATAAATAACATTGATAATATTTCAACTAAGTGGAGTCAAATAAGAGAAGAAACTAGGCTAAATAACCACGGTTTATAACAAATTCTCAGATTCAACTAGGTAATAAATTTTTCTAGTGATAAATATGCAAGATATTTATTGAACTAATGCATCTAAATGTTTCTCAACCTGTTTAGATGAACTTTACTCTCATTCTTTTCGAATTAAGGGTGATGACAATATGAATATCGATAATTTCCCAACTAGGTCAATCTTGCTTACAACATTAACCATTAGACGAGAGTTAAGACCTCGAATCCATGTTGTTATCCTGATTCTATATTTCTTTACTCAAGAAAATTAAACCTAAGATATGTTCTAATGTTTGCAACCATTAGAAATCAATAAAGATGAAAGAAGTAGCAATACATATTTTTACACTAGTGGAATTTGTACCTTTTATTCACCCTAAGAACATTGTTTATCCATGGATCACACAACCCCTAGTTGTGGAGTTTAGCCACTCATAGTTTTGAAACACAAAAATATGTAATAAACATAGCAGAAGATTCAAACTTACAAAGTGAAATCGAGATTTTCAATTGTATTTCAAAACACAAGATCTGAGAACCGTAGTACTGGTCTAGTCTGCAATTTTTATCCTACCAAGTTTTGTTTCACCTGCACACTAAACACACCAAAGGTTAAAATACTTGGGTTGCCTCCCAAAAAGCTCCTGATTTAATGCCGCGGCACAACACGAGTGGTCTGGTTACTCAGACTTCACCAAACCACCTCATGGGTTGCCTCCTAAGAAGTGTTGATTTAATGTTGTGGCACGACACAAGTCTCTTGACTACTTAGAACTTATCAAGAAACTCGGAATCATCATCGATTACTTAGACAACCCTGAACTCATTGGCCTGCTTCATTGACCAGCATACATTAAAAGTGACCTCTTTATTTAGCCTGAATTTTAGTTGGCCAGCTTGAACATCCACTAAGGATCTCCTGGTGGCTAGAAATGGTTGTCCCAAGATAATAGGGACCTCAAAATCAACCTCACAATCTAGGATTATGAAGACTGCTGGGAAGATGAAACGGTCCACCTTGACAAGCACATCCACTAAGATCCCCACTGGATTTTTAACTATACGGTTTGCCATCAATATCTGCATTGACATCGGTGTGGGGCTCCTAAGCCCAGCTGTTTAAATATAGCTAATGGCATTAGGTTGATGCATGCTCCTAAATCACAAAGTGCCTTCGCAAACTCAAAATAAATAATCGTACACAGAATGGTGAAGGCACATGGATCTTCCTTTTTTTAAGCAAGGACCCATGAAGCTATGGCACTACAATGATGAAAGTTACACTGGCTTATAGCTCATGGACCTCTTCTTGGTCACAAGGTCCTTCATGAACTTGGCATATCCAGGCATCTGCTCCAATGCCTCGACCAATGGTATGTTCACATATAATTGTTTAAGTATAGAAAGAAATTTTTGGAACTTACTATCTTCCGCCTTTTTCTCATCCTTTGAGGGACTGGTGGTGGTGGCGAGGGATAGCCTTATAAATTTGCGTGACCCCTTGCTTTTTACCCTTATCAGCTTTGGACCCCTTTGTATTAACTAGAGTCTCTGTCAACCAAGCTTCACTTGTGAACTCATGCTCAGCAACCTCGTCTTCCTCACCAAGCTCAATCTCCTTTCATCTTTCCATCTCAACTACAACTGGCAGAGGAGGAGCAACCGTGGTCTTTCCACTCCTAGTTATCATAGCCATACAGTGACTATCTTTCTTTGGATTTTGCATTGTGTCGCTAGGAAGTGTTACCTTCTGCCTTTGGTTTAAGGAGGCTGACATTTGTCCAAGGTTCTGTTCAATATGTTTGATCACTATGGCATGCGATTCAACTTTCTGGTTTATGCTCGATATATCCCCCTGGATCTCCCTCAGCTGATCATCAAACTTTACCTTTTTGAGCATTTTAGCCATCATGTTCTCTATTCTTGAGGGTCCATTCTCACCCTCACATTCATTAGGAGGAACAGACAAATTTGTGTGATCATTGAAATATCCATCACTCTTTCTCCATTCTCCCTCTCGCTCACGACCTCAGCTCCTATCCCTATACCCATTCCGATTGTAGTTTTCCCGATACTGGTTCCAACCTTAATTTTTTGAACCTTGGCCCTAAGTGTCCTATTCGGACCCTTGGGCATTGGCCCAAAAATCCGCCACCTGATTGTCCAAGAAGTTTGCCTCCTTCTCAGAATCTGAATGCTCCTGCCTTCTCAGAATCTGAATGCTCCTGCCTCGGTTCCTGACCCTGAGCTCCCACTACATTTACCTTCCTAGAACCAGCACCCATGATATACTTCGTGAGTAGGTCTAGTGATGTTGGCATATGAGCTAGTTCCTGATCACGCTTCTCCTCCTTTCAGCAATGATTCGTGGACATACCAACAACATAAGTACCTGCAGCTACTTCTGCTTCCCTATTGTGCCAGACCCTGTTCCTCTTGGTAACCCTATCAAGAATAATGGCATCTTGCTCTCATGTGTGACTTATCAATGCTCCTCCTACCTCTATGTTTGCAACAACCTTTGTGTTGTTTTTCAAGGACCTGTAAAAAATTTCCAACAAACTATCATCTCGAATTTTGTGGTTAGGGCACTTGGTCAGTTTCTTCTTAAACCTCTACCATATCACATTTAGTGCCTCCGCTTTCAATTGTCGGAAGTCAAAAATCTCGTCCTTTAACTGTAGCATCCTGTAGGGGGGGTGATGAAGGGCGTATTTACACACTTCATAGACATTATGTTGCTCGTACTTTACTATGTTTTGAGAATAAATTATGTTTCGCCACATGTGTTTATATTATATATTTGTGAAAATGGCTAACGCATGTGATTAGATGTTTTCAGGGCTAAAAATGATGGATTTGAACGTATTTAAGGATTTATGATCAAATGTGAAGAAGTTGGAGTGAATGATGCAAGGATTGAAGTGTGGTACTAAGATGGCACACAGCTGCATGAGGCAGCAGCACACTGGCGCAAGGCCAGGCGCGGCGCGGTAGGGAATTAGTTCATGGTCAGGCGCGAGGTGCATGTATTCCTAGGAAATGTCAGTCGCGCAGCAACCCTTGTCCCAGCGGGGTAAGGCGTGCGAAACGGCACTGGATGCGACAGTGGCATGGGGCAACGCGCAAGGTTTTTCAAACTGCCCAAAAATGGATCTCCCACTTCCACTAGGAAAAGAAACTTTAAGTCCCAAGTCAAATTCATCAAGGAACAAGGAAAACATAAATCTACAACTATAAATACCCTTTTATTTTCATTTAATAGCCATGTTTTTAAGTCTTGAAGTTTTAAAGTTTTTCAAGTTTACAATAAGTTTTAGAAGACATACTTTAAGACACGATTTGAAAGTTGTTCTTCTGAAATTTTTTCATTAATCAAGTGAAGGTTCTTCCAATCATTGTTGTAGGTATTAATTTGTGTTTATTTCTATGAATGTTATTAAGTTACTTATAAACATGATAAGCTAAAACTACACACCTAGGGTTGTGGGAACCATGGTGAATTAACAAACTAGGGTTTGCACGACGTGATTCTGAACCAATACTAAACGCTTGTATTGTAGTCTCTTCATGCTTAAATGTTTCTTAATGGTGCACAACGTTAGGACATACCCGAATTCTTTAGTTGCTTTATCCTAGAGAGGTAGAGATTAGGAAAAGAGAATTAAAACAAAGCCTTAGTCTTTATGATCATTGTATTAACTTGAGATATGATCGTAGGATAGTTATATTTGGAACAAATTGATAATGGTTAAATTGAAATCGCTCATGAGACCTGACCCTGTGATTAAGTATAGTTATCCAATAGGGACGAACCAATCGTTTGGATAAATCTATGTTATCCATTCTACAAGTAAAGTATTGAGATAGATCACTAGTGTAAAACTCGAAGTAGTTAAGAATTCATGGGGAACACTTACCCTAGTTAATTGCATTGATTTGGAAACAACCATTAATTTCTCAACATTGTTACTTATTAATTTTACAAATCCCCCCTCTTAGGAAATAATTAACTAAAAAGATTAAGCACTGACGTTCTTCTACATCCTTCCATATTCCCTGTGGGTATCGACCCCAACCTCTAGTTGGGTTCTTTATTGACAATGTCTGCCTCATACTTCAGTAGGAGGTATGGTTTGAGCATTATCAAAAAGTGGCGTCATTGCTGGGGAATACGACTTAGGATTAGACTAGTTGCTTGTGTTTAACTTTTAGTCTTTATTTTCTGACATGTTACAGGTTAGCGTGGTAAAACAAGCAACCAAGATGTGACCACCGTCAAAACAGGTATCTTGATGAAGTTTGAGTAATCAAGATACATGTGTCGTACCGCCACGTTAAATCAGGCACTACTTGGGAGGCAACTCAAGATTATTTTGTTTTGTTTTGATGTGTTTTTTCAAGTGTGCAAGTGATAGGTCATGATTTTCAACAAAAATTGAGGTTAAAAAATAAGGGAGCAAGACCGTCGAACGTGCACACCGAGCATCGCTCAGGCCAAGCAGCACAAGGCCTGGCACGAGACGCAGACACAAGTGCCACAAAGCCTGGCGCGATGTGCAGGCAGTAAGGCAGCAGCTAGAGGCGCAATGCGCACGAGTGTTGGCACATCCAGGCACGCAACGCACGCATATCTTGGCACATATGTGGAAAATCTGGTGCTTTTAGTGTTGCGATGTGAACCCCTATCTAGGCAAAAAAAATTTAAGCGCAAAAATGTAATTTCCAGCTTTGAGGAGCATTTTAAAGGCCTAGACCTAAAAATTTCAGCTCATTCTCACCAAAAGCCACGCCGCACCCCTCATATTTCCCAACAAATTCTCTTAAATATTCATATTTTCATCAAAATCCTCCAAATTTTTTCACCCAAATCAAAAAGTATATCATTTTTCTTGTAAAACCTCCACAAATGGCACGGAAAGTAAACAAAGGGATATGAGTGGCTTCTTCAAGCCACGGGTCAAAAAGAGCAAGGAGACATAGTGAAGAGGAGCATGAAGATGTCAGTATGGCACGACCACTATTAAGGCGATATGGTCTCCATTGAGTCACCGAGAAAGAAGGTAAAAAGAAGGTAAAAATGGTTCAAGGAACATAAGGAATCTAAATATTCACATGATATGTTTATTGATAGAAATTGCTTGTCACTAGTTTTCCCTCACATGATTGATAGAATGCTCACCCTTGCCCTTGGTTTAAAGTTTAATGCACCGGGTGATCGTAACTTGAATATGGTGAGAGAATTCCTTGCAAATTGGACGCCAAGGAAAGGTCAAAGCAAGTTAAAATACGGGGGAAAATTATTGAGTTTGCACCTAAAGCTTCGAATAGATTACTTGGGACACCTAATGTTGACACACAACCCTTTGTTGACTTGGTGAAGAAACCTCCTTATAGGAATATTAGACATACTCTGTGTGGGCCCTAACTCTGTTGCACGGTCGACTCGCCGCCAACAATTTGGGTATCATGTTTCGCTTCCATATGCTCACTTAAGTAGAGAGGCACGAGTTTGGTTAAATAGTATGTGCTTGCTTGGTGCCCGAAAAACATGTAACCCATGTGACTAGAGAAAGAGTGTGTCTTGTATATGCGCTAATGACTGCAATGCCAATTAATGTGGGGGTGCTCATTTAAAAATGTGTTGAAAAGAGCAAGGGTTAAAAAGGGGCAAAACTTCGGATTTGGGGGTCTCTTGACCCGATTTTTGCGAGGGCACAACATTTAGGAGGACGAAGCTAACTATAGACCTACTTATGATCCTCAAGGGGTTGATGTGACAAAAATAAAGGAACCCGAGGGTATAAACGGTCCAGTCCTTACTATCAATGAGCGCAATGCGCGAATTAACAATATGTTGAGACACTTGTGACTGAGGAGCAGCTACAATATCTTAACATAGACTACCCTCTGAACAAGCATTCGTGAGCCCTTTGCAGAATTGGGCCTAGATACGAGGAGCCTCTTGATGATGATGTTGTCACGGAGGACGAGATGGCAAGAGTAGACTCAGACATAGAGTCTAGTGATGATGAGGAGGAAGATTCTGAGATGGGGGAAGCTACGCTTTCCCCCAAAAAACACGAGGAATAAAGGCCCAGGGAGTTCTTCTTTCACTCTATTACTTTATGCTTATTTGTTTTAGCACTGGGGACAGTGTAATTAATTAAGTGTGGGGTGGGAGAAGTGAACTTCATATTACTATGCATTCCTTAATTGCTAAATTTGCGCATGGTAGGCCTAGTTTTTTTTTGGGGATTTATGACTTATCATGCATGCTTGTTGTTTTGTAGTATTTTTTTAGTTTTATTTTGTTTTAGGTTCCTCCGGTTTTTGTTTTCGGTAGTTTTCCGGTGGATAGTCCCTTAGAACTGATTAGAGAGTCTAGATTCTTTTTTATTTTTTATTTTTTGTCATTGAGTCATGACTTTGCCTGATGATGGATGGATGACAACCTTCTTAAGGGTAAATTAGTCATTAGGAAGAACAAAATCTTGGACCTGCGAATGCTAGGTGTTTCACTTTAGGTATCATTGAGACTTTATTAAATTCACTCAAAATGCATGAAAAAGGTAGAAACACTTAGTCTTTTGGGAACTTGACTCTTGTACTTAAAAAATGGGCTTAATTATGTTATGAATGCAATATGAATATATGTGTTTATGTGATCTTGATTTTCATTGTTAAACCATTTTGTGCCAAAGTGTGAGGAATTTTTTATATACTTCATGCTTGTGAATTGATGTCTAGAACTTGCCCATTGTGTGTGCAAAGCAAAATATGAATGTTGGATTTAGGAAGTGATATAGACATTTCTTTGGTAACCTTATTTTTATCCTATTTTACCTACCTTGATTTAATTATTTTAGTTAGTCATGTTGAGCCTTAGCCTATTCTTTTGATAGCCATATTATAAGATTGAATCCCTTTTTGTTGTATTGACTTATATTTGATCAAAATGACTCCTAGAGCACCTTAATGAAAAATTTTTATAGGAAAGGAGCATAATTGGAAAAGTGAAGGGAAAAGCTAAAAAGTATGGTGAATTGGAAGAAAAGAAAAAGGTGAAATTTTGCTAAACAAGTAGGGTGATTGTTAGTGGGAAAACAAAAAGATGAAAGAGATTTGAGAAAAAATTTATGATACAAAAATGTGTAAATGAGCTCAATATTAAAAGAAAAAAGTTCCCGCTAATCATCTAAGTTGAAAATTGAAAAATAAAAGGAGGTATAAGGAGAAAATTTGGAAATTGAGGAAAGTGCTAAAAATCAAAGTGTTGTGAAGTATTAAAGTGCTTAGGGAGGATAGTCTGTATCTTGGCTAAATAGTTCCTACCCTTCCCATAGCTTACATTACAACCAAATTTAAGTCCTAATTGATCCTTGATTCATAATTCTATATTAGCGGAGTATTACATTAAAGACAAGCCTATGGGTCGTCGTTTGCGTGTATATTGAGTGCTTTAGGAGAGTGAGTGGATTTTGTTATATTTATGTGCAAGTTAATCTTATTCTATATCTTGTGTGAGAACGGGCATCTCTCCAAATTGTGAGGGCCACAATGGTAAGACTTTGGTAAATCATGATTTCTAAATTTCATATAATTCATGTTGGCCCAAAATATGTCTTACTGAGTTAGTTTTCAAAAGCTAGGTGATTTCGAACTTTGACATTTTAATGTTGATCCTATATGCATGCTAGTGAATTGTTTGAGCTTCATTGATGTGTCTCATGATCCTGAGTGCAAATAGACCTATTCATAGGATGAACTTTGTGCTTAAATGTGAGAAAGGAAGTAGTAGATTGTTCAAGGACGAACAACAGTTTAAGTGTGGCGTATTGATGAAGGGCGTATTTACGCACTTTATAGACATTATTTTGCTCGTACTTTACTATGTTTTGAGAACAAATTATGTGTGTTCGCATGTGTTTATGCTATATGTTTGTGAAAATGGCTAACGCATGTGATTAGATGTTTTCAGGGCTAAAAATGATGGATTTGAACGTATTTAAGGATTTTTGATCAAATGTGAAGAAGCTGGAGTGAATGATGCAAGGATTGAAGTTTGGCACTAGGATGGCACACAGCCGCGCGAGGCAGCAGCACACTGGCGCAAGGACAAGCGCAGCGTGGCAGGGAATTAGTGCATGGCCAGGCGAATTGCGCCAGTGTTCCTAGGAGATGGCAGGCGCGCAGAAGCCCTTCTCCTATGCGATGGAAGGCGCGCAATAGCCCTTGTACCAGCACGATAAGGCATGCAACACAGCAGTGGACGTAACAGTGGCATTAGGCGACGCGCAAGGTGTTTCAAACAGCCAAAAAATGGATCTCCCAGTTCAACTAGGAAAAGGAACTTTAAGTCCCAAGTCAAATTCAAAAAGGGACAAGGAAAACATAAATATACTACTATAAATACCCTTTTATTTTCATTAATAGCCATGTTTTTAAGTCTTGAAGTTTTAAAGTTTTTCAAGTTTACAATAAGTTTTAGAAGACATACTTTGAGACACGATTGTAAAGTTGATCTTCCGAAATTTTTGCATTAATCAACTGAAGGTTCTTCCAATCATTGTAGTAAGTATTAATTTGAGTTTATTTCTATGAATGTTATTAAGTTACTTATAAACATGATATGCTAAAACTACCACAACTAGGGTTTTGGGAAATATGGTGAATTAACGAACTAGGGTTTGCACAACGTGATTCTAAACCAATACCAAATGATTGTATTGTATTCTCTTCATGCTTAAACATTTCTTAACGGTGCGCAACGTTAGTACATGCCTAAATTCCATACTTGCTTGAGCCTAGAGAGGTAGACATTAGGAAAAGAGAATTACAACAAAGCCTTGGTCTTGATGATCATTGTATTACCATGAGTTATGGTCGCAGGATAGTTATATTTGGAACAAATTGATAACGGTTAAATTGAAATCATTCATGAGAACTAACCCGGTGACTGAGTATATTTATCCAATAGGGACGAACAAGTCGTTTGGATAAACCTATGTTATCAGTTCTATAAGTAAAGTATTGAGATAGATCACTAGTGTAAAATCGAAGTAGTTAAGGATCCATGGGGAACACTTACCCTAGTTAATTGCATTGATTTGGAAACAACCATTAATTTCTCAACATTGTTACAAATCCCCCCTCTTAGGAAATAATTGACTAAAAATCTTAAGCACTAGCGTTCTTCTAAATCCTTCCATATTCCCTGTGGAATTAACCCAACCTCTAGTTGGGTTCTTTATTGACAACGTCCTCTTCATACTTCAGTAGGAGGTATGGTTTGAGTGTTATCAAGGGGAAAGAACCTTTCTAAGAAATCCTATTTAAGCTCCCTCTAGTTGGTAATGGAATCATTGGGCAACTTCGATAACCATAAAGTGGCCTCTCCAGAAAGAGAGAATGGGAAGAGTCTCATCCTGATCGCATCCTAGCTCACACTAGGTAACCTGTATGCCTTGCATATCCTGACAAAATTCATCAAGTGTAGGTTAGCATCATCAGCTGCATTACCACTAAACACCCCCTTTCATATTCAACAGTTGTATCATAGTGCTAGTGATATCAAACATCTCCCTAGCAGGCAAAGGTGGTGGTACGATGGCTCTAGTTGACCCAACATCATCAATATTCGGGTCATCCTCATCATAGAATTGAGGAGCATATCTTTGGCCTCTATTGACCCTTCCATAGTGGCCAGCATTCACGACTTCCTCCTGAGCATCCTCAGCTTCCTGAAGTGCATCTTGCCGAGATAGCTCAACTATCCGAGCTTCTTCAGTAATACGGGCCACTCTCTACTCAGGGAACTCCATTCTCTGCAGTGTTCTCTCTAGTTCAAGATCAAGAGGAATTAGGGGTTTCTGCTCTGTCGAGTACTTGTATTTCACCAAGAGACAACTTTTGGGTGACAAAAACAAAAAGAAAATGTAAATGTTATACCCCCGAAGCCCAAAGATCAGACCTGGGAGTTGAAACGGAGAAAGACTTAAAAATTGGCATCAGGCACAAAATAGATCGTGAGGTGACCCGTGAGAGCAGCTCATGAGTCGTGATGTGACTCATGGTGAGGATTAGGAGTTGGGTTTGAAATTTTAGAAATGAAATCCCACGGACGTGACCACAAGTCGTGATCAGGCCCCACGACTCATTAGCTCAGTCGTGGGTGGTGGTGATTGAGAAAAGAGGAAGAAGAAGGCAGTGTACCTAATGAAAGGACCCCATGAGTCTTTGTTAGTCACCATGAATCGTGGGATGAGTCGTGGTCAGGTGATGGAAGTTCTTTGAAAATCATAGGCAGTGTAAAAGACGAGTAGTGACCATGAGTCATGGTCACCCAGTAACGAATTGTGAAGTCTCCCGTTACGAGCTCCAGATGACTTCTAGACAGTGTACTTGACGTATGATGCCACGAGTCGTGGCCTAAGGTAACGAGTCGTTATGTCCCTCGTGGGACTAACTGGCAGTTATTTTCTACGAATTTAGTAAGGGCTTTTCCGTTATTTTGAAGATTCTAAGGCCTAAACTACGTCATTTTGAGTTATGAATGATGTCTTTTAAATGGGTTAAGTTCATTTTAGGCCATTTACATTCATGCATGCAAGAGTGATAGTCTAGAGAGGTGATCAAGGCAAATCCTTCAAGGTTCCCTTCAATTTCTTCTTGGGCATTCAAGGAAGTGTAAGAAT
>JACEIK010006466.1:0-30438 GCA_018107945.1 Datura stramonium
TGGTATTAGAGCAATAGGTTTGATTTGTCCTAGGTACTACAATTGGTGCCCTGTTGAGGTGGGGAGCTGCTGGAGTTGCTGAAGTGGAGGCAGGGGCACGACCTATACTTTTTCCCAGTCTAGATGAAGGAAAATCTTTGAGCATGTATTCGGGCCTCTAGCACCAAAAGCAAGCATTTGAACCAGCCAAGCACTCTCCAGGGTGGATTTTACCATACCTCCTACAAGCTGGGAAAGTGTGATCCCCTGTCCTGCTCCTTGTCCCCGAGAGCCTAATGTTCTGCCTCTCTGATCATACTTGGGTATGGACGAAACACTGGGTGATAATGGGGCTGGGGCTGATGACCTCTTGTGGGACTGACGGCGATATCCACCATCTGACCTCTGCTGGAACTGCCCGTAGTTCCCTGTCCCGCCCTTCTTGGCCTCCCTGTCCTTCTCCTTCATCTACTCCACCTCTATATGTTGGGCATATATGACCAACTGGGAGAAATCTATGTCATTGTTCAACATGTCGGTCTTGCCTTGACCAGTCTTCTACTCCATTCATAAACTCATACAAGCCCTCTAGTCGACAATCATCTCTGGTGCATACTTAATCAATGGGGTAAACTCCAAGGCATACTCTTGGATAGTCCTGTGGTTTGCTTCAAGTTAACGAACTCCGCTGCCTTTGCCTCTCTCAGCTCCCGGGGGAAGAACCTATGTAGGAAAGCATTCACAAACTCATCCCAACCCATGAAAACTGCTACAACTCCCCTACTATCCTTCCACTAACGAAACCATATGTGAGCAACCCCCTTCAGCTGATAAGAGGCTAAGTCGGCACTCTCCTCTCCTGTCACCCAATAATCTGGGTGATATTCTACAGTCCTCAATGTACTCATGTGGGTCCTCATCCACCTTCGACACCATAAACTCAGGTTGGTTCATCCTGAGAAAGTCTCGCACTCTCGCTGTTGTTGCGTTTCCATTCTGAGGAACTTAGGCCTCCTCCTTCTAGTTTACTTGAGTGGTCATGGCCTACGCCAACATCTTAAATGTGACCTGTTCGGGCAAGGGATTTGCTGGAGCTAGTGTGGCTGACTGATGCCCATAACCATTGCCATTGCCACGGACATTCCCATTGCCATTTCTCCTTCCATTTACTTGGCGTGGAGGCATATTTTTGCAAATGCATATTGATGTGTTTTGAGTTTACAACACTTTCGACGCTCAAAACTAAGGAAATACCATGGACTTAGGTGTGGTTATATGGATATAAGGCACTTTTTCTTTGGGTTACAGGAAAAATAGGTCTTGGAGCAAGAAGGGGAAAAAGTTAGCTTGAAAGTGCAGAAAATGGGCTTAAGTCACAAGTCTCAGTACGAGCCATATGTTTATTCTATGAGTCGTACTAAAGATTGTGAAAAGTTTCAGATGGCTGAGTTATGAAGAGTGCATCCTACGACTCTCAGTACGAGTCATACAACACTTGTACGAGCCGTAGCATTAAGTCGTGGAAAGATTCAGAAGAATTGCATAAGGGGATTATTCCTGACACGGATAGACTGTATGAATCGTGACATCAAGGTACGAGTCGTACCATCACACTCGTGACAAACCTCAACAAAATTGAGAATTCTCAGAGTCAAGCCACGGAAAAATAGTACGACTTGTAGGAAGTATGTAGGAGTCGTACCAAGGCCCAGAAGTTAGCAAAATTTTTAGCAAGCCAAGAACATATGAATAGTAGGTACGACCCATACAATCCTGCTAGGGGTTGTAGGATCTGTCGTGGCTCAAGCGACACCAGTTATGGAAATTTACCCTGTTAGCCTAGGAAAAGGATTCTTATGTCTGTATAAATACTTTAATGTTTTTTTATCGAAGGAGTAGTTAGAGAGTAGTTGGAAATAGTTGGAATTTGTTAGAGGACGTGAGAGAATATCGAGATAACATAGAATTTAGTTGATTGGCTTGTGATCAACCTTTTCTTTATTGTTTCTTGATCTTTGTGAATTGTTCTTGACTTATTTTGGATATAATCATAGAAGTTTTTCTCGCATCTACCATTGTAAGTATTGATTTATGTGTTTAATTATGAATGCATATCACAATCTTGCAACTATGAGAGGCTAAAACCTCCATTGCTAGGGTTGTGAGAACCATGATGGATTAATAAGCTAGGGTTGCACTAAAGTGATTCAAAACCAACGCAAAATGTTTGTATTGTATTCTCTTCATGATTAAATATTTCTTGATGGTGTACAATGTTAAGACTTTCCTTAGTTCTTTACTTGCTTGAGCCTAGAGAGGTAGAGATTAGGAAAAGAGAATTACAACAACACCTTGATCGTGATGATCATTGTATTAACTTGAGTTGTGGTTGCAGAATAGATATATTTGGAACAAATTGATAATGGTTAAATTGAAATCGCTAATGAGACTTGACCCAGTGATTGAGTATAATCATCCAATGGGGATGAACCAGTCGTTTGGATGAACCCTAGTTATCAGTTCTGTAAGTAAGCATTGGTATTGATCATATATGTATACCCAAAGCATTTATGAACCCATGGGGAGCAGAAACCCTAGTTAGTCTTAACTCTTGATTTTAAATCAAAATTTTAATAATTGTTTTTAATTATTATTTTTCTTATAATCCCCAATTAGATAAACTAACCAACAAGTTCACTTACCGACATTAGTCTAGATCTTCCATATTCCCTGTGGGTACGATCGCAACCTCTTTGTTGGGTTGTTTATTGACAATGTCCGCTTCATACTTCAGTAGGAGATGTGGTTTGAGCGTTATCAAAAAGTGGCTCTGTTGCCGGGGAATACGGCTAAGACTAGATTAATTTCTTGTATTAGACTTTTGGTAGTTATTTCATTAATTACATTTTTTTTTGATACACACAGGTTGTTTTCAAGTGGATGCCAAGCACTCGGAGTAGTTGAAATCCCCTGATTCCATTGAACCCCAAAATCAAACAGACACTACACAAAATGGAAAACCAGGAACAGAGAGATGTCTGCATAGCTGATGAAGCTAGGAAAGCCGAGCTAGCTCGGCAAGATGCACTTCATGATGTGGAAGATGTCATAGAAGAAGTTGTTAATGCCGGATGACACATCATTCGGGAAATAGAGGTTATAGAATTGTTCCTCAGTTCTTCGATGATGAGGACCCAGACATTGATGAAGTTGGGTCAACTGGGGATATTGTACCACCACCACTACCCGTTGGGGACAAATTTAACATCATGAGCACCATGATTCAACTGTTAAACATGAAAAGGGTGTTCAGTGGTAACGCAACGGATGACGCCAACCTACGCCTGATGAACTTTGTTGGAATATGCAAGGGGTATAGGTTGACTGAAGTTAGCCAAGATGCCATGAGGCTCAGATTATTCCCCTTTTCTCTATCAGGGGAATCCACCTTATGGTTATCGAAGTTTCCCAACGACTCCATAACCAACTGGAGGGAACTCAAGCAAGCCTTCTTGGAAAGATTCTTTCCCTCTCTAGAATGTTGCAGCTTAAAGATGAGATTTACAATTTCTGACAGCTCAAAACTGAGGCACTTCATGAAACTTGGTTGAGGTTCAAGTAGAAGTTGACAAAGTTCCTAAACCATAAGATCCCAGATGGAAGTTTGTTGGAAACTTTTACAGGTCTTTAAACAATAGCACAAAAGTTGTGGCAGACATGGTGACAAGAGGAGCATTGATGAGTCACACCTGGGAACAAGCTGCTACTATCCTTGACAGGATAACCAATACAAATAGGGCATGTCTTACAAGGGAGGAAGATGCAGCAGCCGGTACATATGATGTTTGTTTGATTGCAGACCAAAGTAGGAAGGAAAAAGAACATGACCAGGAGTTGGCTCACATGCGCACATTGTTGGATTTGCTTACAAGGAACATTATGGGAGTAGGAGCCAAAAAAGTGAATGCAGTGGAGACATAAGGAATGGAGCCAGGGGCAGATCACTCTGATTTCAAGGAAGAGGCAAATTTCTTGGATAGCCAAGTGGCAGGTTTCCCAGCCAATGTTCAAACGTCTAGACAAGACAATTGGCACCAAGGTTCTACAAACAAAGTTCAGAACCAATATAGAGATAACTACAACTGAAATGGGTACAGACACAGGAGCCGAGGTTGTGAGCGTGATGGAGAATGGAGAAGGAATGACGGCAACCGCAACGACTGAGTTGGAATATATGTTCCTCCCAATGCACGAGAGGGAGAGGACGAGCAGTAAAAGTTAGAGAGAATGATGGCTGAGATGCTAAAAAAGGTGAGGTCCACTGATGATCAATTAAAGGAGATCCGTGGTGAAATATCATATGGGTCAGAGAGTGGAATCTCATGCAACAGCCACCAAGCAGATTGAACAACAACTTGGGCAAATGTCAGCATCACTAAACCCTAGACAAAAGGGTACACTAACTAGCAACACCGTCTAGAACCCAAAGAATGATGGCCACTGCATGGTGGTGATGACTAGGAGTGGTAAGACAACAGTTGACCCCAATTTTCTAGTTGTAGTTGAGCAGAAGAAAGAGAGCATAATTGAGGAGAATAAGAAGACTATTGAGATGGAGAATGTTGTGTTGCCAGAGACCCCGATAGGTGAGATAGAACCTGACATTGATCAAGGAGCGAATCAAATGTACAGAGCTATCTCGCGACCACCACCACCATTCCCTCAAAGAATGAAGAAAAAGGCGGAAAATGGTAAGTTCCTGAAATTTCCGTCAATGCTTAAGCAATTATCGGTGAACATACCATTGGTTGAGGCATTGAAACAAATGTCGGGATATGCTAAGTTTATGAAGGACTTGGTGACAAAGAAGAGGTCCGTAAGCTATAAGCCGATAGACAATGTACATCACTATAGTGCCATATATACACGGGTCTTTGCTCAAAAGAATGAAGACCCATGTGCTTTCACTATACCTTGCACCACTGACAATGTCGAGTTCGCAAGGGCACGTTATGGTCTGGGAGCAAGCATCAACCTAATGCTCTTGGCAGTGTTAAAGAATTGGACATAGGAGTCCCCACACCAACTACTACGTGGCTACTGATTGCTGACAGAACAGTGAAGAATCAAGTGGCATTCCTGTTCGATGTGCTTGTTAAGGTAGACAGATTCATATTCCCAACAGACTTTGTGATTTTGGATTGCGAGGTTGATTATAAGGTCCCCATCATTTTAGGGCGACCATTCCTTGCAACTAGGAGGGCCTTAGTAGATGTGGAGGTGGTAAAATTGATGTTCATACTTAACAAAGAAGAGGTCACCTTCAACATCTGCAGGTGAATGCAACAACCGAAGGAATTCAGTGTAGTATCAACACTTGATGATGAACCACAGTCACTTGATTAATTATGAGTAGTCAAGAGACTTGTGTCGTGCCGCAATGTTAAATCAGGCGCTTATTGGGAGGCAACTCAAGAGGTGGTTTAGTGAATTCTGAGTAACCGGGCCACCTGCATCGTGCCGCATGTTAAATCAGGCACTTCTTGAGAGGCAACCCAAGTAATTGAACTAATGTGTGTTCAGTGTGTAGGGAAAACAAAATAGGAGACAGAAAGACTGCTAAAAAAGCAGTGGCTATGACTCTTAGTACGACTCTTGAGAGGGTTGTACGTGTTGTAGTATAAGTCGTGGAGAGGTTCAAAGATGTATTTCAAAGCAATGACCTACGAGTAATCATATGGACCTTACCCACCTTGTACGAGTCATAGGATGTACTCGTAGGTCCTCAGGTAAGTTTTTTCAAAACTCTGACTTATGGGTACAAGGGACGAGTCGTAGGGTCTTCCTACTACTCGTGGTACGAGTCGTGACTGGTAAAAATCTTTCAATATACCCGATTCGGCCCAGATTTTATAAATCTGCTCCTCACTTATTTAAACATCAAACCTAAAATAGACCCCTTTCCCATACGATAAAAACCAAAGCATGAATTATATGTACCAATCCCTCACACCCGTAACTCAAAAACAAAGGAACAATCGAGCAATTTCTTGCTCAATCACATTCATCTCAACCCTAATTCTCGATTACCAATAAAAGAAGACAATCAACAAGTTTATTTATTTATTATGTTCTTGAGGTTATGGTGCTAAAACCCTTGTGAGTCTTTGTTTTTTCTTGAAAAAATTTAAGATGACAATGAACAGGGGTGCTATTGAGTTGTTTTCGACTGGGAAAGGTCCTTAAAATGTGATGAAATTGTGCATTTAACCATTCACAATTAGTTACGGGTAGTGAATAAAAAGGGAGGGATGAGTAGTATGTAATAAACTGAACGAAAATTTCCTAGACCTGGGGAATTCTCAGTACCCAAATCATGAAAAAGAATCCCTGTAAATTGGACCAAAATTGAATAAGTCAAGAACCAAAGTACGAAACACAGTACGGTTCATGGTTTTCCTCTACAAGTCATATTGTGCATTCGTACCAAAGACATGAACAGGTCCAAGACCAGATAAGGCAGAAAGGTCCTTTGTACGACTCGTGGAATCAACCTATGGGTCGTACCATGAGTCGTGGAAAAATACAGAGAAAATTGCAGTGTAGGGGCATCCTCAGACAACTCAAGGTACGGGTCGTACCTTGGTAGTATGAGTCTTACCTGTGAGTCGTATTATGCACATAGGATTTTTTGGACTTCATACGAGTCGTACCTCCAAGGTACGAGCTGTACTATTGACCCGTGGTTAGATACTGTGAATTTCTCTTATTGTTTTTGTTTCTCAGATATGGAATTCTAACTCTCTTCTCTATAGGTACAATGAATATGAAGCACAAGGCATCCAAAGCGACTTCTATGAGGATATTACATGATGAAACATCTGATTCTAAGCTTGAGCAAGAAGGAAAAACCCCTAGTGGTTCTGTAGAGGAGTACCAGGTTGATACATAAGATACCGACCAAACCAGAACCACTAGGGCAAAAGCAAAATCACAAGCCGTCGCAGCTACTTCCACATCTGCCCAAGCTCCCTAGTCTGAGGAGGGATCTAAAGAAGGTAATCAAAAGTTGGGAAGCAGCTCAAATGCAGAAGAAGGATCTGAAGAGACCCAATCAAGAGAGGCAAGTGGAAATTCTGAGTCTGAGGAGGAGACTCCCAATGCTAAGCTAGGGAGAGTCGAACCATCCGGTGGAGAATGCTAGGAGCACAGGAAATCTACGAACAAGGCATAACTCTCACCGCCAAATATAAACCTAGGAGGAGAATCCAAGAAGAACCGCAGATCTTACCATCACACTGAATGAAGTAGAGGAGATCAAGCAGATTTTCAGCTTTTATGGGCTCCAATGAACGGCTTGGACTCCGGACCAATACACTTCAGAGATAGTCCGAGAGTTCTACGCCAACTACATGGCAACCATGAAGGAGAAGGCAAAGAAGGGGTAGAAGGTGAAAGACCAGCCCAGATTGGAGAGCGTCATGGTTAGAGGGCGAGAGGTAGATATCTCTGAGCGGACTATTTGTCAGATCCTGTACGAGCCCCAGTCCATATCTCCACATGCCACGCTAGAATATGAGTTCTGAGTGGAGGCACTGAAGCAACTTAGGCAGTTGGGATTTAAGGAGAGACAGAGGCAACTATAATGGTTGGCGGGTGTTATAGCTAAGGACAAATAGGAAGCAGAATGGATCTCAGGTGGAAAGAAGGTTACCAAAAACTCACTAAACTTCATAGCTAAAGCATGCTGGACCCTAGTGCACCACTGATTAGCACCTACAGTCAATGACAAAACTTTAAGTGTAGACAGAGAAGCTCTGGTGGCATGCCTCATGTACAGATACCCCATCAACATCCCAAGGATCATTGCAGAGGAAATACGAGATCGGGCGGTGAGATTGAGCACTACCATCCCCTTTGCGAGCCTTATTTTCAGATTGTGCAAAGAGGCAGGAGTGCTAGTGAGATGGGGTGAGGAGCACTTGATTGGAGGGCAGAGGATAGCAGACATTGGCATAACCCTAGATGAAATGAACCCGGTGAATAGATCCTGACTACCCACAGTAGTTCCATAGACCCAGCCAGCAGGGGGAGTACAAGTGAATTCCCCCACCTCAAAGGAGAAGAGCGAGACACCGGCTACAGATGCTGATCATTCAGAGGCAACTCCTAGCACTTCACCATTTCCTAGCCTGCCGACTCATACTCCAGCAGGGTACGTCCTAGTGCCTCATGATTTTTTGCAGAAACTGGCCAAGAGGCTGACCATGGCCGAAAGAAAAATTCAGGCGATGATGGAGAATGTGAAGCAATGGGTCAGAGCAGAGATTGATATAGCAGCACAGGCCTTACATGCTCACCTGGATGGATTTGAGAGTCGGTTCAACATGAGGATGGCGGAGCAGACGGATACCAGCAATCTCCGTAAGAAGTTGGGGGCTCTTCGAAGCCAAGTAGTTGAGTTGTCATCACAACAACCGGCAGTCATATCAGCCTCGGCTCTTCCAAACCTTGATGAAGAGCCTGATGAGGAGATTGACTTGGCAGCTTATTGGGAGCCAATGACAGCTGTTAGAGAAAAAGGGAAGAAAAGAGTCTCCAAGAATGTTGGAGAAGAATGTTTGAGGAATAAAGAAAGAAGAGAACTCAAGCGGGCATGAGCAAAGAGCCTGGAGGCTTATGATATGTCAGAGATGCAGGAGTGAGCGAGAGGAGAAGGCAGCTCTACCATGGCTCAGCCCGAGATTTGTAGTGGCAAGGATCCTTTGAGCGAGCCACATTCAACCCCGATCACCACAGAGGCCATAGAGGCATCCGAGACTACTGAGGGGGTAACCACTCCCCTATTGATAAATCGATTACAGCGGAGGTACCTCCTTCGCAGGATGATAGGAGCGCCTAGAGCACCACAGATATGTTCCCTTCCCTTTATTCTTGTTTTTCATGCTTCAGGTATGAAGCTCAATTTTCAAAAAAAGGAGGGGGTGTACTTGTAATTTTTGAGATTTTGGATTCATCCGAGGGTTTTTCTTGCTGTGTTTCTTTTCCCTCGGGCATGCTATCTAGTAAAACCAACTTTTTTAGGATTTTATTTTCTTATTTTGTGATTTTTTAATTAGGAAATAACTTAGGAGCACTCGGCCAATGAAAGAGCACTAGTTTTGAATATTTGAAAAAATTAAACATATTTAAAAAATTTTGATGCATTAGCTATGCATTTGTGACTTCATGCATGATTTCTGTGGATATTTTGATGTCATTTAGTTTATTAGCATGAGGAGTCTTGTTAATCCATGTGTAAACAAGATAGGTAAAGGGAATATAAATCATGTGCCATTAGCGAGTGATGTAGGATACTTAGTTCAGTATTGTGTTGAAGATCTACATCTTTCCCAGTTGGTGTTTGCATAGGCTAAGGATGGTTGATTAGGATATGATCATAGGCCCTTTTTAATAAGCTCACTTTTAGCCTAAATGACCCTACCAAAATCATATGATTCCCTTGATCCCAATTTTGAGCCTTTAATAGACCATTTTTATTTGACTAACTGATGAATTGTTCCCATTTTTATAATGAACCTATTTTGGCCCTCGTCCTTCCTTGGACATTGTGAACCTCAACATAGGCAAAATTCCTAAGTTGAGGGTGTCTAGAGTAGGGGTGCATAAATGGTCGGAACGAGAAAAAGGGAAAGAAAAGAGAAAAGGTTAAAATGAGGTGTCGTGTGAGAAAATGAGAAAAAAAAGAGATGAAAAAGATGAAAATCTTGAAAAAGAAAATTCAAAAAAAATTAATGCTTAAAAAGGTTAGAAATTCACCACACACATACAAATGCACATAAAAGAGGTGAAAAGGGAGGAAAAGGAATGAAAAGAAAAAGGTGAAATAGGTGAATGGTGAAGCCAATGTCTGTAGTGCCAAGGAAGGGATAGTCACTCAAAAATCTCTGATATTTATCATGTCCAGCCCTAAAGCCTACATGAAAAGCCACAACAAGTTCTATAGTGATCCTAACATGACCATCTGACAGACCGAAGCAGAGAAAATAATGGCAAGCCTATGGTATCTGATACAAAGTACTTGAAACTTCTTTGTGATAGTGAGAGTCTCGCTTGTTTAGTCCCATGCAATATCTGACACTATATCTATGAGTAGGGACTTCATTTCTTGTGAGGGTACATGGGTTATGTTTACTTTTACCATTTTTCACGATCGGAATGGAGGCCGGATCGTATCACGGGACAGGAGCCCCGAGAGACCCCAAATGGACCCATGGTATAAGCATACATCTAACTCAATCAAGAACTGTATTACCATCAATACAAACATAGCCAAAGTCTAACTTAAATATAACATCCGAAGCTGAATACATACATATGTCTGAATAGCCTCTAAACACAACGAGTTGATGGGACAAGACCCCAACTAACTCCACAAGATGAAAACTGAAATATATAAGAAAAAGATAGATAGTCTAGTCCTCCGAAGATGAGGACTCACCAATAAGCAGTCGGTAACTCTGATAAGCTATCTAAAAGCGAGGTTGGACCTGAGAGCTGGGTCCGGTATCATAAATCGATACATCATAGAAACTATCCGGTCAGTATGTGGAATGTACCGAGTATGCAAGGTAAGTAAAACCGCTAAAGTAAGTAAAATCTTTTAAACATAAACATCAGTAAACTGAGAGTAGGGCTTGCATGGATTCTTTCTTAAATCATGATATTTTAAAAAAATGACAATACATAGCTTGATACATCAAACCAACTCGAATGACTCAAAGTTGCAATATGAAATTTATAGAAAAATTGAACATTGAGTCAAACCTTGCTTTTAAAACATGCATGTGTATATAATAACCATGAGTAATGAATATGCATAACTGAATCATATGGAACACTAGGAGACTCGTCACATAACTTACATACCACGATAGAGCTTATGTGGTCCCGACTATTACACTCAAGTGGGCATAGCGGTCCAAAACCTTGTCAGGGCTAAGGACACTATCATGATATCGATATCAAGCTCATGGGTCACTAGGGTCGGGGATAGCTCACAAGGGAGGTCCCAATAATATAATAGTATCATCCTATGTTGGCGCGTAGTTCTGGGGCATAGGGTGATCGACCCTTAGCCTGCTCGTTGCAAGACTCTTCTCCCAAAAGCATGCAAATGCTCTACATTGTATATAAAGAAGCTCAACATCATCTATTGACGAAGCTCAATGATCAAATACATCTAAAATACGAAATGATGCATACGAGAAACTTTAGTTCAAAACATACCGTATGCTGATAACATACTTGGGAGCCTTTGCTCCAAAACCATGTGGTAAGCTATGCATAGGAAGACTTAACTAAAAACATTCCACAATCTAGAATATTCAATTTTCATTGAAGACATAATTATAAATGTGGGTAGCTTCAAATCATGTTGTTCATCATAAGATCTCATCATTATCACATATATCTTATAAATCTCACTTTTCATGATCATCTCGTTAATGGGCTTCAACATTCATAAGGCTAGAAACATAATTTTAATTTGAAATCATTATAAAATTAGCTCATGCTTCACAATTCAATAGTAAAATCATAATCAATTCATACCCATGTAAAGAAATTGAATATTCATGCATTTGGGTAAAAATCCTATAACTTGATGATAGGAAATTCTCATATTTAGATAAAAATTGGACATGGGTGTTGAATGAAACGCCCACTCATAACTCTACATACCTGGAAGGGATTGATTTTACCACTTCTTTTATTGCCCTAGAAGGATTTGAATGAAAACCTTGAAGACTTCCTCTAGATCACCTCCTCAACCTCTAAAGTTTGCATGCATGGAGGGAAGTAACTTAGAATAGGTTTTCCCCTCCTTAAACCCACTAAAACGAACCTTAAATGACGTAGTATAGTCTTTAGGAACTTTGGAATAATGAAAGGCCCTTACTAAATTCGTAGGTTATTACTGCTAGGCGGTCCTAACATTCGACCTGATGACTCGTGGTCAAGGGCAACGACTAGTCACACTGCTCTTCAAGTACACTTCCTTGCTTACTCTCCTGGGCTCGTAAAGGATCACTTCACGATTCGTCAAGGGTGACCACGACTCGTGGTAACCATTCATTAAGTACACTGTCTCATTTCCAAACATAGGACTCCAAGCCTGCCAACGACTAACCCCACGATTCGTCAAGGCTGACAACAACTTGTGGGGACTCCCGTCAAGTACACTGCCCACTTTTCCTTCTCCCAACTATTTATCCTTCCCCACGGCTGACCCGACGACTCGTGGGTCCTGACCACGAGTCGTGGCCTCGCCCGTGAGGTATCAACTCTTCCAAGAATTCTTCTTAACACTCAGGCCTTCCCCAAAAGTCACCTTATGACTCGTGGGCTATCCTCATGAGTCGTGAGACGACTCATTTTGTGACTGCAATAAAAATTTCCACTTTTTCCCTGATTCAACTCCCGGGTCCGATCTTTGAGCTCTCGGGGTATAACAATATCCTCCCCTTGGGAACATTCATCCTCGAATGTCGGAAACAATCAGAAAATAGAAACATGCAATTATAATATGCATATACTAATAATTTAAATCGAAAAACTGACGAAGTGACTACCTTCGATTCAAAATATACCGCTGAACTGAATTCGCAAATCATATACACACCCATATACATAAAAGAAACTTGCATGCATGAACTGAACATGAAACTAAATGGATTTTTAGGTCAATATTGACACCTCAAGCGGACATTGAGTCGGTAGAGAATAAATGTGGGTATCTAGCCATCATACCTATTTCGGCTTTCCACGTAGCTCCTTCAACATGTTGATTCCTCCATAACACTTTAACTAAAGCTACTTCTTTGTTTCCTTAGCCTCCAAACTTGACCATCCAATATTTCCACCGGAACTTCCTCATAGCTAAGGCTATCCTTTACACCAACGCTGTCCATGGGACTACTAGAGCTGGATCTCCAAAACATTTCTTCAAAAGAGATACATGAAACACGGGATGCACAAAAGATAACTCTAAGGGCAACTCCAATTCATACGCCACCCTACTTACTCTTCTCACAACCCTGTCGGGACCAACATAGTGGGGACTGAGTTTTCCTTTCTTCCCAAACCACATGACTCCCTTCATGGGAGACACCTTCAGAAATACCCAATCATCCACCTAAAACTCCAACTCTCTCCTCCTCACATCAACATATGACTTTTGAAAACTCTGAGCGGTTTTTAGCCTGTCCCTTATCAACTAAACCTTCACATAGCCTCTTGAACTGAATCTAGCCCTATCATAGCTGCCTCACCAACCTCAAACCATCCGATGGGCGATCTATATCTCCGCCCATAGAGAGCCTCGAAAGATGCCATTTGGATACTGGAGTGATAGGTTTTATTATAAGAGAACTCGATCAGGGGCAAGTGATCATCCTGATCTTGGGCAGAATTGCATGCCCAAGTGATACTCAAATGCTTCATTTTGTCTTGTTTATATATCATTATGTGTGCATTCTCATGTGATTTGTAGTTAAAATAATAATTTATACTAACCAACATGATTAGTGTTGTTTTGCAGGTAAAATGGAATTTTGGGAAGCTAAGATACATCTTGGTAAAAATCGAGAATGGACTTGGAAGCAAGGAGTGGAAAAGGTCAAGGAAGAGCAGCAAAAAAAAGGGCTCCGCGATCGAGCCGTGTCACGCTGCCATTGCGGAGGCATTCTTCCTTGGGTGATTTAATTTTGGCCATTTCCAGTGAAGGTTCATGTTACCTCTGTGACACGGAGGTAATGCCACGTGATGCAAGCCGTGGCACGTTGAGTACAATTATCTGGGACATCAATTTCTAGTGTAGGTGCGCGATAGAACCGTGGCACGTTGGCCAGGCTCTGCGATGCATGCCGTGGCACGCCGAGGTGAAAATTCTAAGGAGCCAAATTCCAGAGAGGGTCCGCGATACCCCCGTGGCACGGAGGGAGTGCTCCGCGATACACTCCGTGCCACGTTGCTTGTTTGTTATTCCGGGAAAATTCTCAATAGTATAAATAGCACACTTAGGTTTATTTTTAAACATTCTCGACTTAGTTGAGCAAGAACGGTTACAGCAGCTGGGAGGGAATGAAAATTCTAGGTTCTTCTCATCCCTTCTCTGTTATTTCAATTGTTTGTACATTTATACTCATTTGATGATGCTTAATCCACAAATGAGTAATTTCACTTCTTGCTGAAAGAGAACAATTGTGAAGGGAATGTAATTGTTGATGATTTTAGTTTTCTTCATTTCTTCAATGGTTGTTCTATCAATTTGTTCTTACTGCATTAATGTTTGGCCAATGTTAATGGAGAATAAAAATCCAATTTTGATTTTGAAAAGGAAAGAAATTGGAAAGTTGTGAATTGGTAGGATATGACTCTTCTTAGTTTGGGAAAATTGAGAATTTATTTACATTCAGAATAGAAATATATCTGAAAGTCTTATTAGTCAATTAAGGAATCGGTAATGTATGGCTAGAACATGAAAAACTTTCATCACAGTAATGTAGATTGAAGGTTCATGGTTCTTAAGTTGGATAGGAGACGAAAGTTCCAATCCATAGGAAATAATTCTTGACTAGCAACCGAAGGGAAGATTAACTGAATTCTATCGATAAATTAATTCCATGCATGTTCGTTTTAACCTCAGCTTGCTCATTACTATAGTTCAGACTCACTTTATAATTTTGTCTTAGATTCGTATTGATTTGGAAACTCAACTCTCAAAATATTATTTCTTTGGTTGTATGCATTCTTAAAGATATAGTTCATTAACACTTAAGTTAATTACTACCTTAGTTCAGTCCCTGTGGGATCGATACTTGGCTTACTTAAGCCATTTGACTACTTGTTCGATCACGTGCACTTGCGTGTAGTTACCAAACGCCCGAACATATGCCAACTACCTTTAAAGTCCATCACGCAAGCTCTCAACATGTCTTCGAGAGTTTGAATAATCTACTCCGCTTGACCATCCATTTGGGGATGAAATGTTGTGCTGAGTTTAACCTGAGTCCCAAGCCCTTTTTGAAAAGACTGCCAAAATGGAGAGGTAAATTGAGTACCTCAGTCTAAAATAACAGACAAGGGCACTCCACGTAATCAAAATAACTCCCGGATATACAGTTTGGCATAATCATCCCCTGAATTTGTGGTTTTGACCGGTAGAAAATGTGCAGCCTTGGTCAACCTGTCTACCACCACCCGAATAAAATCATATTGTCGGCGATTGCGAGGTAGGCCTGTGATGAAATCCATATTAATTTCTTCCCACTTCCAAGTAGGAATGCTGATATCCTAAAGTGCTCCTCCTGGCCTTTGATGCTCAACCTTTACTTGCTGTCAGTGTGGGCACCTGGCCACGAATTCTTCAATATCCCTCTTCATGCCATTCCAGCAGTATATTTCCTGCAAGTCACAGTACATCTTTGTGGCACCTGGAGGAATAGAGTATCGGGATCTATGAGACTCATGCAACATCTAACTCCTCAAATCGTTGACATCTGGAACACATAGGCGACCCTTGTACTGCATCACTCCATCTCCCCCTTGGGAGAATACCTCCACCTTCTGACTTCGAATGACTACTTTTAGCTTTACCAACATCAGATCCTCATCTTATCTAGATTTCACATCATTTACCAAGGACGACTCTAATCCGTTTTGCACAACAACACCGCCATCGGCCAAGTCGACCAATCTAACTCACAACCTTGCAAGTCGATGGACATCTTTCACTAGCTCCTTCTTTCCCTCATCCACATGGGACACACTTTCCATAGAGAGCCTACTAAGTGCATCCACTACTACCTTAGCCTTCCCCGGATGGTAAAGAACACTCATATCATAGTCTTTGAGTAGCTCTAACCACCTCTTCTTCCGTAGATTGAGGTCTTTTTGTGTGAACACACATTGCAAGCTCTTGTGGTCTGTAAACACATCCACATGGACCCCATACAAGTAATGTCTCCATATCTTCAATGTGAATACAACCGCAGCCAATTCAAGATCATGGGTCGGGTAATTCTTCTCATGGATCTTCAACCTTTATGCCCTCATTCGATACCACATGGCCCAGAAATGCCACGGAGTCTAACCAAAACTCACACTTGCTGAACTTGGCATACAATTGGTGATCCTTGAGAGTCTGAACTACTACTCTCTAGTGAGCGGCATGCTCCTCCTCGCTCCGAGAGTATATAAGGATGTTATCAATGAACACGATCATGAACATGTCTAGATATTGCTTGAACACCCTGTTCATCAAGTCCATAAAAGCTGTAGGAGAATTCGTTAGTCCAAAATACATAACTACAAACTCATAATGACCATACCGCGTCCTAAGGCTCTCTTCGGGATATCACTCTCCCGAACACTAAGCTAATGATACCCGGACCTGAGATCAATCTTGGAGAAACACTTGGCACCCTGAAGATGGTCAAACAAATCATCAATCCTGGGTAACGGATACCTATTATTAATGTTGGCCTTTTTCAATTGCTAATAGTTAATGTAGATCCGAAGCGAACCATCCTTCCAGGAAAATAACACTGGTGCACCCCATGGAGGCCTGCTCGGCCTGATAAAGCCCTTATCTAACAGGTCCTTCAACTGCTCTTTCAACTCTTTTAGCTTGGCTGGAGCCATTCTGTAGGGAGGAATAAATATAGGTTGCATGTCGACAAGAAGGTCAATGTCGAAATCAATATCTCGCTCGGGAGGAACACTTGGCATATCATCAGGAAAGACCTCTGGATACTCACGTACTACTGAAACTGGCTGGATAGTCGGGGTCTCAGATTTGACATCCTTAAACCTAACTAGATGGTACATTCAACCCTAGAAATCATCTTCTTGACCTTAAGGTAGGAAATAAATCAACCTACAGGCACAACTAAAATACCCTTCCATTCTAAGACTGGCTCACCTCAAAAATTTGAACTCTACTGCCCAGGTTCTACAATTAACTGAAGCATAGCATGGAAATAGCCAATCCATGCCAAGAATAACATCAAAATCGGTCATGGCTAACTCTACCAAATCAGCTGAGGTGACCTTATGAAGGACTGAGACTGGGCAACCTCTATACACCCGTCTAGCTATAACTGAGTCACCTATTGGAGTAGAAACTGAGAATGGTTCTAACAAGACTTTGGGACTAACTCTGAAGCTACTGGCCACATAAGGTGTCATAAAAGACAAGGTAGCCCCTGGATCTATCAAAGTATATACATCAATATGGAAAACTCACAATATACTAGTGACCACATCAGGGGAGACCTCCTGCTCCTGACGGGATGCTAAAGCATAGAATCTGTTCTGGTGCTGACCGCCAGCTGTGCTAGTAGATTCCCCCTGATGTGCTGAGCGTGAGGGAGGGGCTGCTGAACTAGAAGCTAGGCTTCGGCCCCCAACTTGATCCTGCCTCATAGCTGGACAATCTCTAAGCATGTGTCCTGGCTGCCCACACCCGAAACAAGCAGCTGGACCTGCCAAACACTAGCCTTAGTGTCCCCAACCACATCTGCGACAAGCTGGGATGCTAGAATTTGCGGTTCTGCTGCTCTGACCCCTCAATCCTGATGCTCGCCCTCTCTGATCATGTCTAGGTCAGGATGGTATACTCAATGCTGATGAAGCCGGGGGGGATGATCTCTGTTGTGTCTGTTGTCGGTGCCCACCATCGCACCTCTACTGGAGACCTCTAATGGAGAATATGTGGTCCTCAGTCCTGGCCCTCTTGGCCTCCCTCTCACTCGAATGTGCCGTCTCCATCTACTGGGCGTACAACACTATCCGTAGGTAATCCATATCCTGATTGAGCATAGCGGTCCTACAGTCCTTGTCCAAATAGCCCTCTACTTCATGGATGAATCTATTCACTCGCATGCTCTAATCAGCTACCAACTCTGGGGCATATTTAGATAGGCGAGTGAACTTAAGGGCATACTCTTGTACAGTCATTCTCCCTTGCTTCAAATTAACGATATCAGTTGTTTTTAACTCCCTCATCTCTCAAAGGAAGAAGCAATCTAGAAATGCAACATAGAACTCTTCCTAAGTGACCGGACCTGCCCCTGCGACCTGCTATCCTTCTACTCACGAAACCAAATATGCACCACCCCTTTTAGCTGATAAGAGGCCAACTTAGCGCACTCAATCCCATTCACCCTCATGACTTGGGTGATTTTGACAATCTCATCTACAAACTCATGTGGGTCCTCATCTACCTTGGACCCAAGGAACTCCAACGGGTTCATCCTAAAGAAGTCTCTAACTCGAGCCACTGCTGCATTGCCATTTTTTGGAACATGCGCAATGCCCTGCTGATTGACCTGAGCGGTTAGGGCCTAGTCAAGCATCTGAATAGTGGCTCGAAACTTAGCATGGGCGGCTAGCTCCGGTGCCTGAGGCCTCTAAACTGGTGGGGCTGCCTGATGCCCATAACCATTGCCATCCTCGTGGCCTTTACCACCTCTATTCCTCCTTCCTTTCATTCTTTGAGGAGCCATGATTCTGCAATCGCGAATAGCATGAATTAGAAGGATAGAGAGACTTTTCATCAAACGACATAAATCATGAAAGAAGGGAACATTTCCTAAATGTCTCGTAGCCTCTTCGTCATAGGTGTGGCGCGCTTCACACCTATGAAAAAGACTCTACTTAATGTGTCTTTCAGACACCCTAGGACACTTCAAACCTATTTCTCTAATACCAAGATTTTCACGACCCGAACGGAGGCCTGGATCGTAACACGGGACAAAGAGCCTCGAGAGACCCCAAGTCGACCCATGGTATAAGCATACATCTAACTCAATAAAGAATTGTATAACCATCAATACAATCACAGTCGAAGTCTAACTTAAATATAACATCTGAATATAAAATCTAAAGCTGAATACATATATATGTCTGAATAGCCTCTAAACACGACAAGTAGATGGGACAAGACCCCAACTAACTCAACAAGATGAAAACTGAAATACATAAGAAAAAGATAGATAGTCTAGTCCTAGAAAGATGAGGACTCACCAATAAGTAGACGCTAACTCCGATAAGCTGTCTAAGAGCGGGGCTGAACTTAAGAGCCAGGTATTGTATCATGAAATGATATAGCATAGAAAGTATGCAGTCAGTACGTGAAATATACTGAGTATGCAAGTATATAAACATCAGTAAATTAAGGGTAGGGCTTGCATGCAGTCTTTCTGAAATCATGATCTTTTCAAAACATGACAATACACAGCTTTATACATCAACCAACTCGAATGACTCAAAGATGCAATATGACATCTATAGAAGTGTTGACATTGAGTGAAACCTTGCTTTTAGAACATGCATATGTATATAATAACCATGAGTAATGAATATGCATAACTGAACCATATGGAAAATTTGGAACTCGTCACATAACCGACATACCACGATAGAACTTACATGGTCCCTTCTATTACACTCAAGTGACCAGAGCCGTCGAAAACCTTGTCAGTGCAAAGGACACTACCATGATATCAATATCAAGCTCATGGGCCATTAGGGTCGGGGATAGCACATAAGGGAGGATCCAATAATATAATAGTACCATCCTACATTGACGTGTAGTTTTGGGGCATAGGGTGATCAACCCTTAGCCCGCTCGGTGCTATACTCTTCTCTCAAAAACATGCAAATGTTGTACATCGTATATAACGAAGCTCAACATCATATATTTATGAAGCTCAAAATGATAAAATACATCTCAAATACGAAATCATGCATATGAGAAGCTTTAGTTCAAAACATACCACAAGCTGATAACATACTTGGGAGCCTTTGCTCCAAAATAATGTGATAAGCTGCGCATTGGAAGACTTAACTCAAAATATTCCACAAGCTACAATATGAAAATTGGGAGTCTTCGCTCCAAAATAATGTGGTAAGCTTAGTTTGGGAAAATCATCATTTAAACTTAACATATGGGCATTGCCCAAAGCTTTATCATACTTAGAAATACTAAATTCTCATCGAAAAAATAATTATAAACATGGGTAGCTTCAAATTATCATAAGATCTCATCATTAGCACATATACCTCATAAATCTCACTTTTTATGATCATCTCATCAATGCGCTTCAACATTCTTAAGGCTAGAAACATAATTTTAATCGAAATCATTATAAAATTAGCCCATGCTTCACAATTCAATAATAAAATCATAATCAATTCATACCCATGTAAAGAAATTGAAGATTCATGCATTTGGGTAAGAACCCCATAACTTGATCATAGGAAATTCTCATATTTAGATAGAAATTGGGCATGGGTGTGGAAGGAAAACCCACTCATAACCCTACATACCTGGAAGATATTGATTCTACCACTTCTCTGATTGCCCAAGAAGGATTTGAATGAAAACCTTGAAGACTTGCTCTAGATCACCTCCTTAACCTCTCAAGTTTGCATGCATGGAAGGAAATAACTTAGAATAGGTTTTCCCATTCTTAAACGCACTAAAACGAGCCTTAAACGATGTAGTATAGGCTTTAGAAACTTAGGAATTACGAAAAGGCCCTTACTAAATTCGCAAAAAATTACTACCAGGTGGTCCTAACAAACGACCTGACGACTCATGGTCAATGGCAATGACTCGCCACACTGCTCGTCAAGTATATGGTCTTTCCTACTCTCCTAGGCTCGTAACGGGTCACTTCACGACTCGTCAGGGGTGACCAAGACTCTTGGTCACCAGTCGTTAAGTACACAGTCTCATTTTTAAACTTCGGACTCCAAGCCTACCAATGACTCACCCCACGAATCGTTATGGCTGACAACGACTCGTGGGGACTCCCGTCAGGTACACTGCCCACTTTTCCTTCTTCCAACTATTTATCCTTTTCTACGGCTAACCCAATGACTCGTGGGTCCTGACCACGAGTTGTGGCCTCTCCCATGGTGTCTCAACTCTTCCAGGACTTCTTCCCAACACTCAGTCCTTCCCCACGAGTCACCTAACAACTCATGGGCTGTCCTCATGAGTCGTGAGATGACTCGTTCTGTGACTACAATAAAAATTTCCACTTTTTCCCTTATTTAACTCCTGGGTCTGATCTTTAATCTCCCGGGGTATAACACCATTGGTATCGCGACCAGAATTTGGCTCAGATCGTAACACAGGAGAAGGAACTCCGAGAGACCCTAAGTTGACCCATGGCATAAGCATACATTTGACACGACCCGAACGGAGGCACGGATCGTAGACACGGGACAAGGGACCCTGAGAGACCCCAAGTTGACCCATGGCATAAGCATACATCTAACTAATTCGATAAACTGAAGAAAACATCAACAAAATCTTAGCGGAAGTCTAATTCAATATCACATAAAAATAACATCTGAAGCTAACACATACATAAGTCTAAAAAGCCTCTAATCTGGATGAGTTGATTGGACAGGACCCCAACTAACTAAACAATACTAAAATTGGAAGTAAATAAAGGAAAAATTATAGTATAGTCCTCGAAGGATGAAGACTCACCAATCTTGAGCAGATACAAACTCTGGAAAGCTGACTAAGAATGAGGCTAAAACTGTGAGTTGAGTCTTGTATCATGAAATGATACAACAGAGAAAGTATGCGGTCAATACGTGGAATGTACCGAGTATGCAAGGTAAGTAAAACTGCTTAAGTAAAATAAAACATTTAAATCATTTCATAAAATTTCATAAGCTTTCATGTCTGAGAATAAAGAATTACATGCACTCATTCTAAAATCATAATATTTTCATAATATGACCATACAGAGTTTCGTAATATCATAACTAACTCGAATGACTAAAAGATGAAATATGACATTTATAAAAAAGGTGAACAATGAGTCAAACCTTATTCTTAGAACATGCATGCTTGAAGTAATAATAATGAGTAATGAATGTGCAAATCTGAAACATGTAGACAATGGGGGACTCGTCATTTAACTAACATACCACGATAGAGCATACATAGTCCCGACTATCACACTTAGGTGGGTAGAGCCGTCCAGAACCTTGTTAGATCTAAGGACGCTACCATAATATCGATATCAAGCTCATGGGCCATTTGAGTCGGGGATAACTCACAAGGGAGGTCCCAACAACATATTAATATCAACCTACATTGGCGCGTAGTTCTGGGGCATAAGGTGATCGACCCTTAGCCCGCTCGGTGCTAGACTATTCTCCCAAAACATGCAATCCTCTACATCTTATATAACAAAGATCAACACAGTCTATTGATGAAGCTCAAGATGAAATCATTCATAAATCAACATCGTATGAAATGAAGCTCAACATTGTCCTTTGAAAAAGCTCAATAATGAATTCATGCATAGACTCAAAATCATATGAAGTGAAGCTCAACATTGTTCCTTGAAAAGGCTAAATAATGACATACATCTCAATTATGAACTTATGCATATGAGAAGCTTTAATTTGAAAGATACCACAAGCTAATAATATGAACTTTGGGAGACTTCGCTCCAAACAATGTGGTAAGCTTATTTCGGGAAAATCATCATTTTAAATCAACATGTGGGCATTGCCCAAAGCTTTACCATACTTGGATCTACCCAATTCATTTTGAAAATAGCATTATAATCATGGGTAGCTTTAGAAACATGTTTTTCATCAACAAATCTCATCATCATCATACATTCACCATCATTCTCTTCTTTCATGAACTTCTCATCCATGGGCATTAATTTTCATAATTTAGAAAACATAATTTTTTATTAAAAATAATTTAAATCTGCCCAAGCTTCATAATTCATCAATATAAATAAAATCTAATCATACCCATGTATAGAGATGGAAGAATTATGCAATTGGATAAAAACCCTATACTTGATAATCATAGGTAATTTTCATGATTTGATAGAATTTGGGCATGGGTGTGGAAGAAGACACCCACTCATAACCTTACATACTTGGGATGGATGATTTTTACCACTTCTCTAATTGCCCAAGATGAGATTTCAATGGAAACCTTCAAAACTTGCTCTAAATCCTCTCTTCAAACTCTCAAGTTTGCATGTATGGAATGAACTAGCTTAGAATAGGTTTTTCCCTCTTAAAATCCTAAAAAACGAGCCTTAAACGACGTAGTATAGGCCACTAGGACTTAGAAATTACGGGAAAAAACATTACTAAAATCGCAGAATTTGGCTGACTGGCAATCCTCACGAGGGACTGGACGACTCGTGCTCACAGGCCACGAATCATGGACATGATTCATCTGGTAGACTTCTCAAAACCACTAGGGGACCTCACAGAAGACACCATGACTCGTGGTGGGTGACCACAACTCGTGGTCACCATCTGTGGCTTCTACTGCCCAAAGCCTCCTTGCAACAACCAGTCTAGGCCACGCGAGACCTCATGAGTCGTGAGGCCTGACCATGACTCGTGGTCATGCCTGTGGTCTTATCAAAAAGCCCTGCCAACCTCGATGGACCACGAGTCACCTCACGACTCGTGGTCACTCCTCATGATTCATCCTATGACCTGGTGCGATATTTTTGTTTTTCATCGTTTTGACTCTCGGGTCTAATCCTTGGGTTCCCGGGGTATAACAATATCTCTCCCTTGGGATCATTCGTCCTCAAATATTAGAAAGACACAGAAACTCAGAAACATGCAATCATCATATGCAAACACTGATCATTTAAACTGAAAACTGACGGAATGACTAACTCCGAAAAGAACAACATAGCTGAACTGAATTCAAGCATCACATACATCTATCATAACAAAATCAAACTTGCGCGCATGAAATGAACATGGAACTGATTAGGGAATTAGGGACAAAAACTGATACCTCAAACTAAAACTAAGCCAGCAGGGAACAGGTGGGGTTTTTAGCAATCATAGCCACTTCGGCTTCCCATGTAACTGCCTCAACATGTTGATTTCTCCATAGCACTTTCATTGAAGCTACTTCTTTGTTCCTCAGCCTTCGAACCTTACGATCCAAGATTGAAATTGGAATTTCCTCATAACTGAGTCTATCTCCCACACCAACACTTTCCACTGGAACAACTAAAGATGGATCACCCAAACACTTTTTCAAGAGCGATATATGAAAGACGGGATGAACTGAAGATAACTTTGATGGCTAGTCCAACTCATACGCTACCTTACAAACTCTTTTCATAACCCGGTAGGGACCAACATAGCCGGGACTGAGTTTTTCTTTCTTTCCTAACCGTATGACTCCCTTTATGGGAGATACCTTCAGAAATCTTCTAAATACCCAATCGTCTACCTCGAACTACAAATCTCTTCTCCTCACATCAGCATATGATTTCTGATGACTCTGAGCGGTTTTCAGTCTGTCCCTTATCAATCGAACCTTTACCATGGCATCATGAACCAATTCAGGCCCTATCATAGTTGCTTCCCCAACCTCAAACCATCCGATGGGCGATCTACACCTCCGCCCGTAAAGAGCCTCGAACGGTGCCATCTAGATGCTGGAGTGATAGTTGTTATTTTAAGCAAACTTGATAAAGGGAAAGTGATCATCCCAACTACCTTTAAAGTTCATCACACAAGCTCTCAACATATCGTCGAGGGTCTGGATTGTCCGCTCCGCCTGACCATCCATTTGCAAATTGAAAGATGTGCTAAGTTTAACCTGAGTCCCAAGCCCTTTTTGGAAAGACCGCCAAATCTGAGAGGTAAACTGAGTACCTCGATCTGAGATAATAGACAAGGGCACTCCATGTAATCACACCAACTCCTAGATATACAGTATGACATAATCATCCGCTGAATTTGTGGTTTTGACCGGCAAAAAGTGTGCAGCCTTGGTCAACCTGTCTACCACCACCCAAATAGAATCGTAGTTTTGGTGAGTACGAGGTAGGCTTGTAATGAAATCCATATTAACCTCTTCCCACTTCCAAGTGGGAATGCTAATATCCTAAATTACGACTCCCATCCTTTGATGCTCAACTTTCACTTAATAACAGTTCGGGAACTTGGATACGAATTCTGCAATATCCTTCTTCATTTCATTCCACCAATATATTTCCCGCAAATCATGATACATCTTGGTGGCACCCAGATGGAGACTTACTCGACCTAATAAAGTCCTTATCAAACAGGTCCTTCAACTGATCCTTCAACTCTTTTAGCTCGACTGAGCCATTCCGTAGAGTGGAATAGATATAAGCTGCATGTTAGGAAGAAGATCAATACTGAAATCAATCTCCCGCTCAGGAGGGACACTTGGAAAATCATCAGGAAAGACCTCTTGATACTCAGGTGCTATTAGAACTAACTGAATAGTCCGGGTTTCAGACTCGACATCCTTAACCATAACTAGATGGTACATGCAACCCTTAGAAATCATCTTTTTTGCCTTAAGGTAGGAAATGAATCGACCTACAGGCACAACTGAACTACTCTTCCATTTTAAGACAGGATCACCTAGAAATCTGGACTCTACGGCCTGTGTTCTACAATTAACTGAAGCATAGCATGCAAATAGCCAATCCATGCCGAGAATAACATCAAAATAGGTCATGGATAACACTATCAAGTTTACTGAGATGACCTTATGAAGGATTGAGACTGGGTAACCTCTATACACCCGTCTAGCTATAACTGAGTCACCCATTAGGGTGGAAGCTGAGAAGGGTTCTAACAAGACATCAGGACTGACTCTGAAGCTACTAGCCACATAAGGTGATACAAAAAAATAGGGTAGCCCCCGAATCTAGAAAAACATAAGCATCAACATGGAAAACTCTCAACGTACCAGTGACCACATCTGGTGATGCCTCCTGCTCATGACGGGTGGCTAAGGAATAAAATTTGCTCTAGCGCTGACCGCCAGCTGTGCTAGGAGATGCCCCCTGATGTGTTGAGCGTGGGGGAGGGGCTGCTAAACTAGAAGCTGGGCCTCGGCCCCCAACCTGATCCTGTCTCACAACTGGACAATATAGAAGTATGTTCCCTGAAACAAGCACCTGAACCTTCCAAGAACTGCCTATGTGCCCCCGACCACATATGCGACAAGTTGGGATGCTAGGATCCGCGGGTCTACTGCTCTGACACCTCGAGCTTGATGCTCGCCCTCTTTGATCATGTCTAGGCCTAGATGGTACACTCAATGCCGAAGATGTCGGGGCTAATGATCGCTGGTGAGTCTGTTGTCGGTGTCTACCACCAATCCTCTACTGAGAGAATCTGTGATCATCGGTCCTGGCCCTCTTAGCCTCTCTCTCAGTCAAATATGTTTCCCCCATCTGCTGGGCGTACAACACTATGTGAGGGAAGTCCATATCCTGGTGAAGCATAGCAATCCGACACTCCTTGTCCAAATACCCCACTATACCATGCACGGATCTGCTCACTCGCGCCCTCTGATCGGTCACTAACCCTGAGGCATATTTCGATAAGCGTGTGAACTCAAGGGAATAATCTTGCACTGTCATCCTCCCCTGCTTCAAGTTCACAAACTCAGTTGCCTTTAGCTCCCTCATCTCCTGAGCGAAGAACCTATCTAGGAATGCTACCTGAAACTCTACCCATGTGATCGAACCTACTCCTACGACCCTGTTGTCCTTCCATTGGCGAAACCAGATATGCGCAACCCCCTTCAATTGGTAGGAGGCCAACTCTGCTCACTCAACACTACGCATCCCCATGACTTGGGTGATCTTGACAATCTCATCAATGAAATCATGCGGGTCCTCATCTACCTTGGACCCTAGGAACTCCGGCAGGTTCATCCTCAAGAAGTCTCTGACTCGAGCCACCGCTGCATTGCCATTTTGCGGAACATGCGCAACGGCCTGTTGATTGACCTGAGTGGTCAAGGCCTGCACAAGCATCTGAATAGAGGCCTGAATTATAGCATGAGCGGCTGGCTCCGGTGCTTGAGGCTCCTAAACTAGTGGGGCTGGTTGATGCCCATAACCATTTCCATTGTCATGGCCCTCACCACNTACCTGCTTAATAGTTCAATTTAGTTAGAATGTAGAATCCCTTCAGAACTATGCAGAAATTGTCAACTAATCAGTTTGACTATAGAAATTCTTTAGGTGTATTGCACGAATTAGAAGGATAGAAAAACCATTCGTCGCACGACATGGATCATGAAAGAAGGGAACATTTCCTAAATTTCTAGTAGGCTCTACTTAATTCGGTTTTCAGACTCCCTCGGACACATCATACTTATGGCTCAGATACCAAATATTTCATGACCCGAACGGAGCCCGAATCGTAGACATGGGAAAAGGGATCCTGAGAGACCCCAAGTCGACTCATGGCATAAGCATACATCTAAATCATTTGATAAACTGAAGAAAGCATCAACATAATCTCAATGGAAGTCTAATTCAACATCATATCAGAATAAAATCCGAAGATAACACACACATAAGTCTGAAAAGCCTCTAATCTGGACGAGTTGATGGGATAGGACCCCAACTAACTCAACAATACTTAAACTGGAAGTACAAAATGGAAAAATGATAGTCTAGTCCTCGAAGGAAGAGGACTAACCAATCGTGACAAGATACAAACTCCGGAAAGCTGACTAAGAACGGGGATGAAACTAGGAGTCGGGTCTTGTATCATAAAACGATACAACATATAAATTATGTGGTTAGTACGTGGAACATACCGAGTATGCAAGGTAAGTAAAACCTCTTAAGTAAAATAAAACATTTAAATCATTTCATAACATATCATAAGCTTCCAAGTATGAGAAGAAAGAATTACATGCACTCATTCTGAAATCATAATCTTTTCATAGTATGACCATGCATAGTTTCATAACATCAAAACTGACTCGAATGACTCAAAGCTGAAATATGACATTTATAGAAAAGCTGAACAATGAGTCAAACCTTACTCTTAGAACATGCATGCTTGAAGTAATAATCATGAGTAATGAATATGCAAATCTAAAACATGTAGACAATGGGAGACTCGTCATTTAATTGATATACCACAATAGAGCTTACGTGTCCCAACTATCACACTCAAGTGGGTATAGCCGTCCAAAGCCTTGCTAGGTCTAAGGATGCTACCATGATATTGATATCAAGCTCATGGGCCATTTGGGCCAGGGATAGCTCACAAGGGAGTTCCCAAAAATATATTAATATCAACCTTTGTTAGAGCGTAGTTCTGGGGCATAGGGTAATCGACCCTTAGCTCGCTCGGTGCTAGACTCTTCTCCTAAAACATGCAATTCTCTACATCTTATATAACGAAGCTCAACACTGTCTATTGATGAAGCTCAAGATTAAATCATGTATAATTCAACATCGTATGAAATGAAGCTCAATATTATCCTTTGACAAAGCTTAATAATGCAATCATGCATAGATTCGACATCATATGAAATGAAGCTCAACATTGTCCCTTGACAAGGCTCAATAATGACATACATCTCAATTATAAACTTATGCATATGAGAATCTTTAATTTGAAACATACCACAAGCTAATAATATGAAGTTTGGGAGACTTCGCTCCAAACAATATGGTAAGCTTATTTCGGGAAAATCATCATTTTAAATCAACATGTGGGCACTGCCCAAAGCTTTACCATACTTGGATATGCCCAATTCATTTTGAAAACAACATCATAATCATGGGTAGCTTTAGAAACATGTTTTTCATAATCAAATCTCATCATCATCATACATTCACCATCATTCTCTTCTTTTATGAACTTCTCATCCATGGGCATTAATTTTCATAATTTAGAAAACACAATTTTTGAAATAATTTAAAATTTGCCCAAGCTTCACAATTCATCTATATAAATATAATCTAATCATACCCATGTATAGAGATTAAAGAATTATGCAATTGGGTAAAAACCCCATACTTGATCATAGGTAATTTTCATGATTTGATAGAAATTGGGAATGGATGTGGAAGAAGACACCCACTCATAACCTTAAATACCTAGGAGGGATGATTTTTACTACTTCTCTAATTGCCCAAGAAGGCACTCCAATGGAAACCTTCAAAACATGCTCTAAATCCTCTCTTTAAACTCTCAAGTTTGCATGCATGGAATGAACTAGCTTAGAATAGGTTTTCCCCTTAAAACCATGTAAAATGAGCCTTAAACGACGTAGTATAGGCCCCTAGTACGTAGGAATTATGGAAAAGCCCTTACTAAAATCACAGAATTTGGCTGACTTGCAGTCCCCACGAGGGACAGGACGACTCTTGCTCACAGGCCACGACTCGTGGTCATGATTCGTCTGGTACTCTGCTCAACACCACTAGAGGACCTCACGGAAGATACCACGACTCGTGGTGGGTGACCACGACTCCTAGTCACCATCTGTTGCATCTACTGCCCAAATCCTCCTTGCCACAACTAGTCTAGGCCACGGGAGACCCCACAAGTTGTGAGGACTTACCATGACTCGTGGTCATGCCCGTGGTCTTCTTAACAAGCCTTCCAGCCTTGATGTACCATGAGTCACCTCATGACTCGTGGTCACTCCTCACGATTCGTCCTGTGACCTTCTGCGAAATTATAGTTTTTCACCATTTTGACTCCCGGGTCTGATCCTTGGGTTCTCGGGGTATAACAACATCTAAATCAATCAAAAAACTAAATAATCAACAATACAGTTATAGCGGAAGTATAACTTGAATATGACATCAGAATATTAAATCCGAAGCTAAACATATATATATGTCTGAAAAGCCTCTAAACGTGATGAGTTAATGGGACAAGACCCCAACTAACCCAACAAAACTGAAATTGAAATACATAAAGGAAAAATCGGATATCCAAGTCCTCGAGAGATGAGGACTCACCAACAATGCAAATGCTAACTCTGATGGATGACTAAGAGAGGGGCCGAAGCTGAGAGTCGGGTCTTGTATCATGAGACGATACAACATAGAGTATGTGGTCAGTACATGGAATGTACCGAGTATGCAAGGCAAGTAACACTACATAAGAAAGTAAATTATTTAAAACATGCGTATCATAAAAATATGATCAAAAAAGAATCTTAGAGTACGGATTTGCATGCATTTTTTGAAATCATGATCCAAACATGTCCGAACTTTACATCTGAATCAAATGACCTAAAGCTGAAATTTGATAATCATAAGAAGACCGAACATTGGGTCAAACCTGCTTTAGAACATATGTAAATAGATATATATAAATAAAGAATGGTGAACATGCATAACCAGAATCATGAGGAACAATGGGAGACTTATCTTCTAACCGACATACCACGATAGAGCTTATGTGGTCCCGACTATCACACTCAAGTGGGTAGAGCCGTCCAAAACCTTATCAAAGCTAAGGACAATACCATGAAATCGATATCAAGATCAGGGCCCAATCAGGGCAGGGTATAGCTCAGAATTGAGGTCCCAAAGTAAT
>JACEIK010006467.1:12904-23004 GCA_018107945.1 Datura stramonium
CTTTAAAATTCTAAATGGTGTTTTTTTTAGCTTGAATACACCTTTTAAAAAATAGAGGGAATACTATTTTATGTAGCTATTTAATACTCCATCCATATCATTTTAATTGCTAGATATACTAAAAATATCTGTTTCAAAATATTTGATAGTTTCAAAATTCGAGAGATAATTGACCATGTTTTTTCAATTCTACCATTAGTACTTAAAGTCATTCTAAAATGTGAAAAAATTATTATTGTATGCTTTCAAAAAATTAATAAGGTTATATCAGTCAAATTACCATCACTATTAATTTTTTCTTAATGAGTGTGCAAATGTTATGCTAACAATTAAAATGAAACAGAGAAAGTACTAAAGATAGAAAGGAAAAAAATATAAATCTCTTGATTTTCTGATTGAACAAGTAAAATAAAGTAAAATAGAATATCTAGAGTTTGCCTAATTCAATTGAACTTCAAAAATTAGTAAACTTGATTCTCGAGAACTGAAATGCCACACAAATTAAAATAGAATATTTAATTTTCACTTGTCTCAAACTTTTCAATTGATGACGACGTAAATATATATGCGTATTTTCGTCGTAGGGCTGATAGCAATGGAGATGGAAGAATCACGAAAGAAGAAGTTCAAGAGGTAAGATTATCACTGGTTGAACTTTCTCAATCAAAACAAACAGAGTGAACTACGAAAACAAAAAACAAAAAGAGTGGTTCAGTTTTGGTCAAATAATATAATTTGACTAATTTCCGTCTAGAATGGGGGCAACTTAAATAATTGATTAAAAAACAAAACCTTGTTCTTCAATCTTCCAATAATTGTGAAGTTTGAAGACTTTTTGAACAATTATGGGCTTGCCACCTACTAGTATTTCAAAAACATTCTAATTTGTATCCAGCGGTAGAGTATTAAAAAAAAAAAGCTCCACCATCAAGTTACTACTAAAATGGTGTACAGTAAATATAAGTCGAAAAGATTAATAAGGATAGGCAGGCAAGTTTATACAGTTGAGCATGTTAAAATTCTTTAAATTGTCACATTAGTCCTAATTTTATATGTTTTTATTCCTTGACCAGCTGTTAATGCTGAGTGATTCAGCAAATAAGCTCTCCAGATTGAAGGAAAGTGCAGCAGAGTATGCTTCTTTGATAATGGAGGAATCAGACCCAGAAGGTCTTGGTTACATCTAGGTATCTAATTCTTGTTCCTCTGCCTTGCAAATTGCAATATCAGGAAGAGACTCAAAGATTACAATATCTGGAATTTATGTTGTCATTTGGGAAAAAGACGGTCCTTATTTACAAAGAGTATTTGAGCATAGGCATACTCAGAATTCTAAGTCATTGAACAAAAAATATTACTGCGCCCATAATTTCTTAATATTTATTTGGGACAAAGAGGTTAGATTATGTATGAATATTATTGCACCTAGGAGGTCACGTCAAGCTATGGAAACAGCCCTGTGTAGAAATGCAATATAAGGCCGTATACAATAAACCTTTGTGTTCGGGCCTTCCTCGGACTCCACGCATAGCGGGGGCTTTAGTGCACCAAGTTGACTTTTAAAGAGGTCAGATTATGTGTGAATGTGCATGTATATACAATTACATTTTAGATTACTTTGACCAGTATATAGCTTGAGACAGAGATAGTTGCAGCTACTACCAATAATATACATCCCTCTCGGAGTTGCCTCCAACCAAAACAAAACTATTTTCTTAACTTTCTCCAACTTTTCTAACAAAGAAAGATCAGAAATGAATCAACACGTTCTCCTTTTCCTGTCTTGTCATTGCTTAAATATTTCACTTTGAGAAACAATCAAACTAAAATGCAGTTTTAAGCTTAAAATAGCATCAGAATATAATTGTTTGTCTTGAAATGTCATTTAATGATCATATGACCTAGGCATGAGAAGGAAAATATAATAATCAAGCATCAGCACCACAGAAAAGTATGTAAAAATAGTTCATGTGGCAGCACTTGTTTGGTTAGAACTGCTAGTGATGTAATCCCCTTGTGCGCCTTTTCCTTCAGTTATGGCAGTTGGAAACACTTCTTCTACAAAGGGACAATTACCTGAGCTACAGTAGGCCTTTAAGCACAACCAGCCTAGACTGGAGTCCAAACTCAGGAACCAGCAAGGCCAACAACATAGTAAAGAAAACAAGTTGTGCCCTCAAATGCCTTGTCTTAGAGAACTGGCACAGAGGCTGGATTCTCTTGGTATGGTTGTTGGCTATGATTGGACTTTTCACTTGGAAATTCATACAGTATAGGCAAATGGAAGCATTTCAAGTAATGGGTTACTGTTTGGCAACAGCTAAAGGGGCTGCGGAGACACTCAAATTTAACATGGCACTTATCCTTTTGCCAGTTTGTCGAAACATATTAACTAGGTTACGTTCAACAAGAGCCAGGATACTTATTCCATTTGATGACAATATCAATTTTCACAAGGTAAACACTGCATACTGAAATATTCAGTAGTATCATATTCCTCTTAACTAGGGCATTGACTTGGCACAAGGTAAACAAAGCATACCTGAAATTTTCAGTAGTATCATATTCTTCTTAACGAGGCCATTATTGACTTGGCAGATTATTGCACATGCCATAGCTGTTGGCGTAATACTTCATGCAGCCAACCATTTAGCGTGTGATTTTCCCTATCTTGTCAACTCATCGCCAGAAAAATTTGCTCTCGTGGCTTCTGATTTTGACAAGTTGAAGCCAAGTTACAAGTCTTTTTACTGGTGTTGAGGGCATCACTGGCATTTCTATGGTAATTTTGATGACTATAGCCTTCATACTAGCAACTCGACGCTTCAGGAGGAGCATACTGAAGTTTCCACCCCCTCTCAACCGATTAACAGGCTTTAACTCATTTTGGTATTCTCATCACCTTCTGGCATTGGTCTATATATTGCTACTATTACATGGAACATTCCTGTTCTTTGTTCACAAATGGTATCAAAAACCGGTAAGGACTATGAGGATAATTAGTATGAACCAAGCATTAAATTGATTTACGTTTATCCATGATTATATGCTAACAATGTATCACCAATAATTGGCGCAGACATGGATGTATATCTCCATTCCCTTAATCCTCTACATTTCAGAGAGGAGTCTGAGAACATGGCGTTCAGAAGATTATGCAGTTAAGATCTGGAAGGTATGTTGCCAATGCAGCCTTCACCTCTGATAAACCAAGGGCAAGAAACTGATATGTGTGGTAACAGATGCCACTTTTTTTTTATTGATCACGCTTGTATACTTGGGAAAGTACAAGCAACTACCTCCTAGAGAAACTGTAAAACTGCCTAAGGTTATGATCAAGAACAAAATAGGAAGAAACAAATAAAGAATTGATTTTCGGACCTTACAGGTTTCTGTACTTCCAGGAGATGTCTTGAGTTTGATCATGTCAAAGCCAGCTGGCTTCAAATACAAGAACGGGCAGTATATATTCCTACAGTGCCCAACAATATCCTCGTTTGAATGGTAGGTATGGCTGTTCACATGCAAGCTGATTATTTTCCCAACAAGCATTGACAATATACCTCAATATTTCTCCAGGCATCCATTTTCTATAACATCAGCACCAGGAGATGACTACCTCAGTATTTACATCCGGACTGTAGGTGACTGGACAAAAGAACTTAAGAGGATATTCACAGAGGATCAGAGTCCAGCATGGGCAGTTGGTCGAGCAAAGTTTGAAGAACATGAAAATGTTTATCAAAGAGGGTAACTTTATGGGTACTTCTGACCAGTGAAACCTACATCATGATTTCCTTTTTAAGGTCTAAAAATGCTATCTATTCTGCAGTTTACCTCGATTGCTAGTTGATGGACCATATGGTGCTCCAGCACATGACTATCAAAATTATGATGTCTTACTTCTTGTAGGACTTGGTATCGGAGCTACACCTTTTATAAGTATCCTAAAGGATCTACTGAACAATACAAGAGCACATGAAAACGTGGTAAATCTTACTTCATCATAACATCAAAGCAAGCAACGTTGAGAAATAAAGGTTGATAAGGTTCCAAGTAAATATCTTTCGTCCACGATGCTGTTTCAGGATTTGAATACTGAGACCAGTGCATCAGATGATAGCTGGACAAGTTTCATTTCTTCAAGCACAGCATCAAGTGTAAAAAAGAAATCACAAAGGACAAGAACTGCACAATTTTACTGGGTTACCAGAGAACCTGGATCCTTAGAGTGGTTCAAAGGAGTGATGAATGAAGTTGCAGAGATGGATCACAATGTAGTACACAACCTTCTTGCCGATAGATATCCTTAAACTGATCACCCCTCTTCACTCCTCCGAAATGGAATTTACACTGGTCTATTTCTGTTTTAATATTACCAATTAGTTGCCAATATCAACTCAGTTATGTTCCTGTATTCTGGTGATGGAACAGGGTCAGATAGAGATGCATAATTATCTAACGAGTGTTTATGAAGAGGGTGATGCCAGATCAGCTCTCATCACCATGGTCCAGGCACTTAATCATGCAAAAAACATGGCGTTGACATCCTGTCTGGCACTAGGGTATGATCTATTACTACTACCCTCACGTAGAGCTTCTCAAAAAAAAATGTAAAAAGAAAATTATTTCATTTTTATTTTGACAAGTAAATGAAAAAGAAAATAAAAGGTGTTTCACTTGTCTTAGTGACTGAATTCCAACCCCACCAAAGAATAAGGTTTTACTGAAAGAAAGCTGCCAAACTTTTATAAAAGGTCTTCAACCATAAAACAGAAGTAAGAGTACAATTAAACAGTACTGACATTATAACTAATTCTACTGCAGGTCAGGACACATTCTGCAAGGCCCAAATGGATTGAAGTTTTCAAAAGAATAGCTTTGAAACATCCTCATTCAACAGTAGGTAAAGAATTTCTACAATCTCAATTATGATAAGTTGTTAAGCACCAGCAATTTTGACAAGTGCTGCTTCCTACATGATTTTGCTAGTTCACTTCCAGAGCTAATCGTCAATTCAACAAACTGAGAAAACCTCATTCCAATGAATATCATCTCATAATAGAGACTAATAAATAACTAATATCAACGATTACACAAGCTAGAAAAAGACTCTAAAAATGCAGAAATATTTGCTATATCTAAAGAACAACATGACCGTTGAATGTAGATTAGATGAGTCAGAATGGACATAACTCTACAATGATAACACATCATCAAGCGGTTTGAGACCATTCGATATTCAGTGGGGCTCATCATCTTATGTTTCTTTAGAAAGGACGTAAAGGCATAGGACAGTCATTACAGAAGTCAGGAATAGTAACTTCTTCGTACTTCATGAAGTACTCAATCAATTAGATCAGAAAGTAGCACCAGAAAGTATTTAGCTTATTTAAGCATTTACAAGGTGGAACAGCCAACCAGGCACTTCCCAGTTAACATTAAATATTCAAAAAGAAAAGAGAAAATAAATAGCACAAAAAGAAAAAAAAAAGAAAAAAAAAGAACCAAAAATTAAAAGAAAAAGTGCAAAATGCTACTGGAGTAAAAAAATAATCAAGGTAGATTTACTAACAAAATGATATGCAGGAGTCTTCTACTGCGGGATGCCTGTCTTGGCAAAGGAGTTGAAGAAGCTATCACAAGAATTAACTTACAAGACATCCACACGTTTCGAGTTCCACAAGGAGTACTTCTGATATTATTGAAATTTTCACTAATAATCCAAGTGTTTTTTTTTCCTTTACATTTTGTAATTATTTATGTGATGCGTGTAGGTACATGTATACATCAATTCAGAAATGTAAATGCCTGTATCATACAAGATACTATATATGCTGAAAATTGTAAATGTTCATTAAAGCAATCATTTTACAGAACTAAATAAGAGCCATATTATTGTACCATAATGCACATCTTATGAGAAATTAAACCATGGCACGTCAAGAACGGTCGATCAAATCCTCAGAACATTTGCAAAGATCAGAGCTGCCATTTTTAGGACAGGCAGATAGAAATGAAAAAGGGAAGGTCCGCTGCTTTCAGGGCACCAAGTTACAAGGCATTAGTATTAGCGTATAGCCTTAAGGCTTCAGAGTTTCAATCAGTTTAGGATTAGTTAGTTTAGTTTGAGTATATTTGGTTTATCATTTATATTTTAGTTTATTATTTAATTAGGATACCTCAGTTGTCTTTACCTAGGAATCTATCTCTTTATTGTAAACTCTATTTAAAGAGTTATTTCTCGTCATTAATAAATATAACTTTTTTATCAACTCTCCAAGCGTTCATGTGGTATTAGAGCCCTATACGCTCTAACGAGAACGATCCTATATATATATATATTTTTTTTTTTTCCCTCTCGTTTCCACCATCAATAACGCTAGTTTATTATCAATGGCCAACAATGACACAAATCCCAGAGTTGTCAATGCTGACAACACAACGGGTGCCAATATCATCATCCATTTTAATCCTACTTCTCAACTACCTATCAAACTAAGTGGTGGCCACAACTTCGCCACCTGGAAAGCTTAGTTCTCTATGCTTATGTATGGCTATAACCTCTTTGGCCATCTCGATGGGACCACTCCAGCTCCCTGTCGCACGATTGCAAATGGCGCCAACAATCCGGCATTCCTTACTTGGTTCCGCCAAGATCAACTCATACAGAATGCTCTCATGGCCTCTGTTGAAGCCACTATTGCCCCCACTGTTGCAGCTGCCACCTCATCCAAATCAGCCTGGGACGCACTGCACACCATGTATGCAAACAAATCACAAACCCGGATATTTAGCCTCCGTGATCAACTTGCTCGAGTCACCAAGGATTCTCACTCCATCACTGACTATCTTCAGACCATTCAGTCTCTCTCAGATGAGTTAGCAACCGCTGGTGCCCCTGTATACAACCCATAACTCATAGTCAAAATACTCAGTGGTTTAGGTCCTAAGTATCGTGAGATCTCTGCTGCAATTCGAACACGTGATACTTCAGTCTCTTATGAAGAGCTGTTTGAAAAATTACTTGATCATGAACTCTTCCTTCGTCATGAAGATACCAAGAAATTATCTGATCCTATCACTGCTGCGATTGCTACTCCCACCAAATCCAACAATAATAATCGTAATAATCACAGGCAAAGTAATAATTCTCAGCACTGGCACCAAGATTTCCGACAGACTACTCCACCACAGGGGCAAACCAACCCAAACTCTGTCACTCGCTGTCAACTTTTTAACAGAATTGGTCACACTGCTGCCTTCTGCCGCTCAAAGTCGCACAATCACCTTGCAGCTAGAGCCAACTATGCTGCTAGTTTCGTTGCAGCCACCAATCCCTGGATAGTCAATTCGGGAGCAACCCATCACATCACTACTGACTCACACAATCTCCAACCTTACCACGGTAACGAGGATGTCTCCATGGGTGATGGTAACAAAATTCCCATATCTCATACTGGTTCTACTCAATTAAATGCATCAAATAATGTTTTTAAGCTAACTCACACATTGTGTGCTCCAGCCATTAAACAAAAACTTCTTTCTGTTTCTAAATTTTGTCAAGATAATTTAAAATCTATTGAATTTTTTCCTTTTGACTTTGTTGTGAAGGATCTACAAACGCGGAAACCGCTGGTGCATGATCGACTCAACAATGGACTATATGAGTGGCCTGCCCTCCATCCCCAAGCCCACATGACAATCTCATCCACTCCGCTCACCATCTGGCATCAACGATTGGGTCACCCGCACTCTAGAATGCTTAGGTTTATTTTGAATAAATTCTCGCTAACATTTAATGAGCGAGACAAACTCTCTTATTGTAATTCCTGCTTATCAAATAAATCTCATCATCATCCATTTTCTCAACTATCTTTGCGCAGCACCAAACCGCTTCAAATTATTTTTAGCGATTTATGGGGCCTTTCACCAGTCTTATCCCTCGATAAAAAACTGTATTATTGTATTTTTGTTGATCATTATATGAAATACACTTGGCTTTATACACTTAAAAATAAAAGTGAAGTCAAAGCAATCTTTCAAAATTTTGATCCTCTCATGGAAAAACATTTCAACACTAAAATTCTTTCTCTCTATACCGATGGTGGAGGAGAGTATAAAAGTCTTGACTCGTATCTCTCACTTCATGGTATCGAACACCTATCCACCCCACCATACACCCCCCAAAGAGTTGCACTTGCTGAAAGACGACATCGTCACATCATCGAAACAGCTAAAACTCTCCTACATGAAGCGTCTCTGCCACCTCAATTTTGGTCCTTTGCATGTCATCACTCTGTCTATCTCATCAACCGTCTACCTGCTTCCCACCTAGAAAATTACTCACCATTCCAACGCCTATTTAACAAGTCACCTAACTATAGCTCCTGCTACCCTTGCCTCCGGCCTTATGCTAAAAACAAGCTTGAACCGAAGTCTAACCCATGTGTCTATCTCGGTTTCTCACAATCCCACCACTGTCACCAATGCTATGACCCAACTTCCCCTAAAGTGTACTTATCTCGCGATGTACGTTTTGTTGAAAATATTTTTCCCTTCAAAACTTTATTTCTCAACTTCAAAATCACGTCATCTAACCTAAATTGGGAACATGTGACGTTACCACAAACTTCACCCGAATTACCAAAAATTAATAATCCTCTATTTCCAGATTTTCCTTCCCCGATACCGCTGATTCCATCCAAAATCTAACACCGTCCCCAACCCAGTCCCGCACCAACTCGAGTCCCACAATCCCTACAGCAGTTACCTCTCCTAATACCACTACAATTCTTTCTCCCTCTCCTATTTCAATTCCCACTCACACTACTACTACTCCTATTACAAATCAATATCCATCTCCTACTGACACACAAATAAATCCAAGCAACATAAATTCTCCAAACACTACAATTCTTTCTCTCTCTCCTGTTTCAATTCCTACTCATACTACTGCTACTCCTATTACAAACCAATATCCCTCTCCAACTGACACACAAATAAATTCAAACAACATAAATTCTCCTACCACTAGTACATAAATAAATTCAAACAACATAAATTCTCCTACCACTAATACATAAATAAATTCAAACAATATTAATTCTTTCACCCAATCAATACCGCCCCTGCACTCCCCTATATCTAACCCTCCATCAAATACCACTATAACATCTACTACCAGCAAACCTCTATCAGTTTACCATCGATGAAACATAAGTCAACAACCGAACATGGATTCCCAAATCACATATCCCATACCCGTTGTGGAACATATGTCATCCTCTTCTCATTGTCCTCCCACGATATCCCGTCCAGTCACTCGGTCTCAAAATAATATCTCCAAACCAAAATAAAATTTTGATTATCTAGCTCAATTGAATCCAATGATCACACCCACTACATTCAAACAGGCACAAAAACATCCCGAGTGGCGTGAAGCTATGAAATAAGAATTTGATGCTTTAATTAAAAATCAGACTTGGGAACTTGTTCCTCCTGACTCGCTTAAAAATATTATTTGTTGTAAGTGGCTTTTCAGGATTAAACGCAATGCCGATGGATCCATAGACAGGTATAAGGCCAGACTGGTTGCAAAAGGATTCACAACGACCTGGTATTGACTTTCATGCAATATTCAGTCCTGTTGTCAAGCCTACCACAGTTCACATAGTTCTCTCTATGGCAGTTCGTCATAACTGGTATCTCAGACAACTCGATGTCAATAATGCCTTTCTACAAGGTTCATTGGATGAAGAGGTATTCATGGCTCAACCTCCGAGATTTGCAGATACTACCTATCCTAACCATGTCTGCAAGCTGAGAAAGGCAATCTATGGTCTCAAACAAGCACCTCGGTCTTGGTACAATGTGCTAACTGGTTACCTTGAGTCCATAGGATTTGTCAAAACAAAGTCAGATGCCTCACTCCTTGTCAGACGTGGCTTAGCAGACACTATGTTCATACTGGTTTATGTGGACGACATCGTTGTCACAGGGTCCAACACATTCAGTGTTGATCATGTTATAAGCTCGCTTGCCTCTCAATTTTCTATTAAAGATTTGGGTAACCTTCATTTTTTTCTTGGTATTGAGGT
>JACEIK010006467.1:57519-90087 GCA_018107945.1 Datura stramonium
TATTCTTTTGGTTGAATATTATTAAGAACATCTCTTATATAGTCAACCCATTTTAAGCAGGTCAAATTAATAATTGAGACGAGTTTAGGATGGATTGGTTTCTAAATAATTTAAATATAGATTTTAATTTTTTTTAAAATATTTTCTCAATATTTAGCCCTACCATGTTATTAAATAGGTATGCAAAATTGCATTTCAGGCAAAAATGACCATAAAAACTAATTAAACTAAAATTAGATGACTATAGAAACTAATAACTTTTAGAAGACTTGGTAGCTAATTACTATAAGTGAAGCGACCCTTCAGGATTCAGCTCTATAAGTCTTGGGAGCTAGAGATGGGAATTCAGTGTCATTTGGTAGATTCTGTTTTTTTTTTTCTTTTTGCAATCTTTTTGGAGAACTTTTAAAGAATATGTGGTTGATCTTTTAGGTGTCATTGAAAAGCTTTTTGGAATAAAAAGAAAATGGAGAAAATGTTTGTGGTGTTGAGATAGTTGTAATTTTCTCGAATATCTGTGAATATTTTGTGAGAGGAAGATTTTTTCTTTGAAAAAATACCCAAAAACCACATCCTCAAAAAGTTGATTGCAAAATTTCAACAAACACATCCTCAACAATTAGCAAAACCTTTATTTAAGACTTCAAAAAGGTTAGATATGGAAATGAGACAACTGGAGTTGTTTGAACAACATTACGTACATGTAATATAAAGATAATTATAATCAGTTTGAAAGAATATCAAACATTAATAAAGAGCATTACAGCTCATTTTGTCTACAAATTCCAAGTAAAAGACAGTGTAGGTTATTATTTCATGCTGCACTTGTTGAATACGTACAATTGCGAAAGAGACATTCCCTGTGCTGATATTGCAAATCTAACTCTACCTTAGGTAGGGTGGTCGTTAGAGACTCGACTAGTCTACAGATTCTCCTTTTTGCACTAATATGCTGCTTAATCACCTAAGACAACATTAATGATCACACATATATATTTCTGATTTTATGCAATAATTATAGGAATCAAGGTGTGTGCTCCATTGGTAAAGATCCAAAAAGGTTATAAGTGTTTTTAATTAACCAACTTGTGCCTTACCATTTCCCTTATTCGTGATAATAAACTCGACAGTGCCGTTAAAAGGCCATTAAAGTCCACCCACCTAATTTCATCTTAAATTGAGGTTAGACTTTGTTAAGTTGTCAATAATTCTATTGTAATGATTTCGTTTGTCGTAGAATTTTAGAAAACAATCTATTCCAAAATCTTGCATGTACTAGAAGAGTTGACATTACTATATATCAAATCAAACTTCAGATTTATAGTAATGATCATGAGCTTAGACATGATTAAAATTAAGTAGGTTAGACATGATCTTTGACGGCAGAAACAGAATTTGAATAAAAACGTGATGAACCTTAAATCTTGTACTCGTAGCCTTGTATGAAGGCACGAATCCTCTCAAAAGATACATGGCCACTCAGAACATGCCACGTAAGAACTTTTAAAATATGAATATTGGTTAGATATCAGTTCTTGACTTTGGTCAGATTAGGCATGAGATTTTCATGTTAAACTTACTTTATTTTCTTCTTTCTCTATTATTAGAATATGTTTGTCAAAAGATTTTGTGTACGTGTTTTATACCGTCAGTGACATCAACATAAATTCCAAAATATGAAGTTGAGCCAATTTCAAGGGTAGATCTACGAGTGTTCAAATAAAATCACAAAATTCAATCAAATCAATTGAAAACCGACTTTATATATATGCATGCTTTGGTTTTAGTTTAGATTTGGAACAAAAACAAAAATCAAACCATACCCATCATACACTATTATGTGACTTTTTATAAAGTTTATCTAGTCAATTTATCAACCTTAGTATTAGAAATATGTTTTAAGTTTAAAAATAATGTTTAGAGTATTTTGTGTTCAATAATCCCAAAAAACAAAAGTAATTTTAAAGTTAATTTCAATAGGGTAAAAGATATTTTTAATCATTTTCTCATTGTTATAATAGGAAATATGTTGGAAAACTTCATATGTACCTTGGGTATGAAAAAAATAGTTCAATCCCAAGAGAGTGGCCGACAAGGATTTGGGTAAACCTGAACACAGAATCATGTCTAGGTTGGTTCTTATAGGGCCCAACCCAACCATTGATATTGTTGTTTAAATTGTTAAAGTTTCAGCCTTGTTGAGTTGTGATAACTTGGGAGGGAATGCTCCATTTGGCGACCAGAGTGGACGAGAAACTCAAACATAAAAGCAAACTAATTACAATGGAAATTGATATGCAGGTACAAATTTTATATAGAACTAATTATTGGTATATGGAAGTCAAAAATATTTAAAATAATGCTTCAATAACAATATTCACATTCTCGCCTTTTATTAGGTGATAAATTAAAATTTTAAGATTTTAATTCCTAATTTAAATATGTATATATGAGAATTTTAATCATAATTTTTTTAACTCCTCACAAAAACAAGAGTTATGTACAATACCACAAAATCAGTAGACATGAAGAAAATAGCATGCATACATAATTTTTTTTTTTGATCTTTGTATAAATATTTATGTATCCATGAAGGTATACTGTTATAAACTTGATTGAAAAATACACATTATTTCAGTTTTAGGTAACTTTCAGTTTTAGGTAACCATTATATATGTATACCATTATATTATATTATATTGTGTATGTGTGTTTGTATAGTGAATGTATACTATCATAAGTTAGCAATATGAATACATCAAATTGAAATGTAGATTTTTTCAACTACGGGAAATTGACATGTACATATGAGTACTATATAAAATTGACAATTTTATAACAATAAAAATACTAATAAATCCTTGATCTAAAATTATTAAGTATATAGTAGCCAAATTTGTTAAAAACAATGCTTTAATAGCAATAACTGTATTAGATGACAAATTAGGATTTAAAATATTCAAATAATATTAAAGTGTATACATAAAATTTTAGCTTAAATATTTTACTCCTTGATAAAAGGAAGAATTGTTTACAATACAACAAAAGCAGTATACATGAAGAAAATTTTAACTTTATATAAATATGTATGTATATATGAATAAATTTCAAATATAATTGGTACATGTATTAAATAATGTATACTGTTATAATTGATTAAAAAAACATACATTGTTTCTATTTTGGAAAATCGTATTATATATTTATATATACATACATATATACATACATTATATATATATATATATATATATATATATATATATATATATATGAATTCCATTTCTAGACTATCCTCTCTATCCTGATAGATATGTCCTCATGAACAACTATGTTGACTTTTATATGTTTTGGCCACGCCCCTTTCGCTCCCGAAGAAGAAGGCTTCGATCTTTCAATCTTATGTTGTGAGGTATGTGACCTATGTTAGTCCATAAGATACCAACTTTTGGTGTTCTATGATTCACCTCCGAATCATGAGGGGTAGTTCGATCCTTTTTATTTCATCTTTTTAGTAAATTGATGGGGGACGCTGAGCAATAGGCCTAATTACTATATAAAGAAGAGTTGTAAACTATAGGATTTCTTATTCGAGTAGGAATATTTCAATTTTTCTCGTTCCTTCCTTCGATATATATATATATATATATATATATATATATATATATATATATATATATATATATATATTATAATATTATGCTTGTCTATATACATAATGACAAGTCAATATTGCTTGCTTATAGTATATCCGTGATTTGTATAAAATAACTAGTTTTGTACATAGTCTTGCCTTCAAGCAAATAACATTGAATATTACATGTTGGTGATATGATAAATTATGTTTAGTGAATGTATAATTATAAATAAATAAGTATGCATATTAATTTGTGTCCGATCTAAATAGATATGCATGTATAAGGAAAAATCAAGAAATATAATTGGTATATGTATTAGTTGATGCAATAATCGCTATAACTTGATTTTAAAATATACATTGTTTCTATTTCGGGGCAACCACGTACACACATATATAGAGTGAATGTATACCACGTCATAAATTAGCAATATAAATACATCAAACCAAGAGACCTTGTTGATCCTAACTGAGGCAGCAAGCCATCTTCGAGTTTGTGGTAGCCACATGGCGATTCTATGGCTGCCAAAATCCCCCTCATTCTTTATTTTTTTTATCTTATATTTCAAACAAAGGTATTAATATTAAAATAATTGTATTTAACTCATAACTACTCTTGTACATATAATATCTAGTTCTAAGATTGTAATTTGTATTTATCTCATTTATATACTTATATGCAAACTAAATTATGACTCGTTTCGTATTTTTTTCCCCGCATAATTATTTGATTCTAGTGTTTTGGGGAGAAGTTTAGATTACTTATCGAGGATTACAGGTGTCATCACGACTCCTTCACTTTTTGGATTATGACAGCACTACGGACCAAAAACTCACCAAATAGGAATGGGTTGAAAAAGGTTATTTGGTATAAAATATTAATAGACTCGTTGATAAAAACTAGTTGATTCTCGTTAGTTAATTTGCTAGAAAATGGAACTCGACCATTAATTCAGAATTAAAAAATGAAAAAGCTCAAAATACCGCCGATTTTTTAAAAATAGGTCAAATTTAGCCTTCATTATGTTTTTCTGCTAAATATACTTGTCATTATATTTGGCCTTAAAAATACTTTCAACTATAAAAATGGATCAAAACTTATCCATTCTTTTTGACGGTTGTTCTAAAATAAGGGAAAATGGGTCAATTTCACTCTTAAAATGTTTGAAATAGGATAACTTTGCCATCCATTTAAAGTTTAGGACAAGTGCTCTTAATTTTTAAGATTTAAGTAATAATTTAGTTTGGAGATTATGAGATTAATAACTATTTTAAATAGTAATTTTTAAACAATGCCAATTTTATGAAATATAAAATATAATTACAAATATTAATTTTTAGTTAGACATTTTTTCCATGTTTTTCAAAACTATTAGCCGGCCCCCACTAAAATATAAAATAAATCTAAAGTTAAAATAAGTACAAAGTTGTATCAAGATATAATTGAAAATAATTTCTTTTGTCATATCATTCTTAGAGTTAGTAAGAAAAGGTACATGATATCATGTTCTAAATAATTACTCATACTTAATACAAAATCGAAGAAAAAAAGTTTTATGCTATCTTTTTAACTTTTTTAAATGGGAAGTATTTATATTAATTTTCTTATCTTATAGTATTTCTCACATCAAACTCCTTACCCCTCCTCTCCCCCACAACTCTTCAAAAAAAAAAATTAAAAATAAGGGTAAATTTTTCCCATTTCAAATAGTGCATAGGTAAAATTGACTTTTTCCTTGATTTGAAACAACCTATGTAAAGAATGATATTTTTTGCTCAATTTTAATAGATGAAGGATATTTTTGAGTTAAAAATATAATGGCGAGGGACGCTTTGCCTCCAAAACATAATAAGGGATAAATTTAACTCATTTTGAATAGTTCCTTGTAGATATTTAAATATTTTTTACTCTTTTTAAAAAAAAAATAATACAATTATAAGATAAATTAGTTTTTGAGATCGATCGAGGTTTGTACGTGACTGATACTATTACGAGACCACTAATATGTATTGGTCTAAAGGTTTAAATTTTTATGATTTTATCCCTATTTTGATGTGATCTTTAACCTTAAAATTTCATATTTAAAATTTTTTAAAAAATTTAATTATTAATGTGTCTATCAATAATTCTGGCCATTTGCTTAAATGAGTTGATAAAAAGCCCAACTAAGTCGACTGTGTCACGATCCTAAATCTAAGGTTATTATGACACTCCCCTAAACACCATTGTGTAAACCAACTTTTCATTCGAAAAATAAATCGATTAAACTGATTTCATAATTTGACAACCGATTTTATATGATTAGGTTTTAGTCTAAATTTAACCAAAAAAGAAATCAAACCGCACTTATCATACACTATTATGTGCCTTTATATGAAGTTTATCTAGTCAATTTATCAACCTTATTATTATAAATATGTTTAAGTTTAAAAACAATGTTTAGAGTATTTTGTGTTCAATAGTTAAAAGAGCATTTTAAAGTTAATTTCAATAGATTAAAGATATTTTTAATCATTTTCCCTCGTCATAATAGGAAATTTGTTGGAAAGCTTCATATGTACCTTGGTATGGAAAAATAGTTCAATCCCATGAGAGTGGCCGAAAGGATTTTATAATCTAAAACTTATTAGTTAATTTTGTTATTTAAAATTTTGGGTATATAATAGTCAAAATATCAAAACAATGCTTTAATAGCAATAACTGTATTATTTTATTTTTAATAGGTGACAAATTAGGAATTTAAGATTTTAATTTAATTTAAATTTTAAATAATTATAAGTTGTAAATGATAAATATGAAAAAAATGAAAGATTAGAAAAAGTTATGTACAATACCACAAAAATAATATACATGAAGAGAATTCCATATATACATGAAGAAAATTGCATGCATACATATATTAAAAAAATAGAGACTTTGTGTAAAAATGCATATATCCATGAAAAAAATTACAAATGTAATTGATATATGTATTAGTTGATGTATAATGTTATAACTTGATTGAAAAATATACATTATCTCTATTTAGGGTCACCATTGTGTGTGTGTTTGTGTATATATATATAACACATATAAGCTAGCAACATGAATACATCGAATCCGCACACAATCATTTAAAAGATTTGAAAACAAATCTATATACATAATGACAAGCTGAATACTGTTTGTTTTTAGTATATTCATATTTATATATACAACTAGATAAATTATCCACGCTTCACGCTGGTGAATGACCCTATTAAGCTTACATATGCTCATTCTCTATATCCCTTTACCTTATAGATATTATACATCAATCAAATTTATTTATTTTCACTTGCCTAAAATTCATCCAATTAATTACAATAGTTATAATATAATTTAAAAGATTTCTATTCTTATTGACATCCTTTATGAAGTAATTATAGTGAAAGCTCTACGTAGAAAGTATTTATGTACAATTTGTCTATTGTAACAACTTCATTATTTTTTGGATCATTTAAGCAAAAGAGAACCAATTATGTTATGTCTTACCTGCTGACATTGTTGGGATCAAACAATCGTGGCATCAAGTGGAAGCTTATAATTGCATATCTTGACGGAGAAAATCGCATACAAAGAAAACCATACTAAAAGCATAATAATTTAATATGATTTTATCAATTGATCAACATATTAAAAACTAATATAAAAGTATAAAAACTAATGAGTGAAAAATTTCCCCCTAAACAAGACTCTTTAAATGACCACATCATTGATGTTATCAGAATATTACTTGCAATAAAAATCTTCTATTTATGTAAGCTCCAAATCTTTTTTCCCCCAAGAAAAAGGATAGCTATATATGGTGTCATTTTCCACAAAGAAAAACCTTATCTACCAAGTTAACCTTTTGAAGTAAAACATACCGCGATACGTAATTCAACTGGCGAAATTGTGGCAACCCTAATGTGTATATTTCATCTCTATCATGAATCAATGATTCGTGAAATAATCAGTGCATCACTTTCTCTATTCTTTGTGTACATAAGTATCTAATAAAGTTCATGATGTTTGCAATACTTTCTACCAAAGATTCAAGATTCAAGTTTAATGATGTTGTGAGTTGAGTCATGGACAACTTCTCCACCTTAAGACAAATGTTGAACTCCATATCTAGGTTAACCAATAAGAGGTATTGTTCTTTTGTATATATTCAAATCACTCATGTACTGCTTTTTACTTCTATTCTAAGATTAAATACTTCATTTTCGACTTGCCAATAATTCAAAATGGTTCAACCAAATTTAACAAAGAATATACTTTAAATGCGTGAAAGAAATTGGGATTCACTCCATTCAACAAAAGAGGTCGAGTGAGCTTTTAGGGCATGTGACAGCTTTTATTTCTCATTATGATGTAAGGAGATTTCCGCATAAAAGATATGTGGAGGGGGTGTAGGGGCGAGGAAGTCAAGTTATGATCATCACACCTTGCAAATTTCATTTAGATGTCAATCAATTCAAAATATATATACTTGCATGAATATATCCAATTAGAAAATATTTCTTCCGTGTATAAGACCTCGTAATGACTTGATAATATCAACAAAGCCTTTTAACAATCAAACTCGAGCATATACATTCCTAAGCCTAGGATGCTTTAAGTGGTTAGTCACTTTTTTCCGAGTAGTTGCTCCATCCAAGCTTCCCATCATCCACATTTGTGCAACATGACTCCCTTATTTTTTGAGTTTCTTCAAACATGACCTAGTTCTTTGACATCTTAGTATGTACACAACACTTCCTATTAACAAAGTGTCACGATCCGAACATTGGTCCGAACTAAGACACGGACCTAGAACCGCAAACGTCTCCAAGTCGACCCATGGCCTGGACATAGAAACTAAAGAATATATATCAAGCCGAAATATGATAACCGAAATATGAATAAGCAAAAGTCTTCATACATATCGATCATAACAAAGTCAATAAAAATTATTACGTATAAAATTTTACATATTATCTAATAAGCCTCTAACATGTTTGAAGAGCCGATGAGACAACATCCCCAACTAGCTCACTAAAATCTAAAAATGAAATAACATAACTCAACACTAACCGAAGGTCCTCGAAAGATTAGACTCACAAATGATGTGAAACCGAACTAAGCCGCGGAATATAGCTAGCTGGGCAGAGCTAAGTCCGATCGTCGAACCTATATCATCATGAAATGATACAACATAGAGTATGCGATTAGTACTTGAAATGTACTAAGCATGCAAGGTAGTAAAACATGCTTAGTAAGTATATAAAGAAATCACGATATAAACATAAATCAAGGGGCGTCATAGCATAAGGACTACATGCCGATATATGAAAACATGTATAGCCATAAGATGAATATCATATCTGAATAGAATGACCCAAAGCTAAACTAGAAATCATATAGCCTACACCGAATCATAAGTAAAAAAGCTATAACCGATCATCAATAAACTCCCGCCGTAAAACATAATATCATGTTTGGTAAACATGCATAGCTGAAATCATGAGGAGCAATGGGATACTGCATACCGACACCATCATGATAGAGCTTACAGATGCCCCAACCATCACACTCAAGTGGACAGAGCCGCCCAAAAATCTTGTTGTTCTGTGGCTAAGGACGCTACCATGATATCGATATCGCTCTAAAGGCTCAAGCAAGGGGAAAACTCTCTCGAGAGATATCTCAAATATAAGTATACCTACATTGGCACATAGTTCAGACCGGAGAATTTTGAACCCCAAGCCTACTCCTGGTGCTAGACATCGTCTCAAAACAAGCATAGTGCTCATGAGCCTCGCAAGTGTACGGCCGACAAGTAATACAGCCGCTCTTTTTAAGAACCTAATGTCGAACCCACAGAATAGGAATACAGAAACCTTTACAGTTGTTAATTTACTACAACTACAACAATGAAGACAAACAGCAGAAGAAAAGTTTGTGTGTTTTAGAAAATATATTTTTATAACAACTAAGTTATCTATGCGCGCTGAGTCCGAACTATGAACGTGAGCATGCCGAGGCTACAAAGAACATGTGAAACGAACTATCGATGTACATGGTTTATCTTTCCCTCCGGTTGCTAGTCGGAACTAATGCCTATGGATTAAAACTCTCGTATTTAACCCAACTTAAGAATACAAGTGAATCCTTCCACCTACATTTTCTTTATAAGAAGGAATTCAAGTTCTAGCTATACAAAACCGATTCACACATGACTAATACGACTTTCAAAGTATATTTCTATCCCGAAGGTAAACAATTCCCAATTTTCCCAAACAAAGAACAGATCATATCCTATTAATTCACAACTTTCCAATTTATTCTCTCGTGAAACCTGTGACTCTTTGGGATTTACATTAACATTAGCCGCTATTAACGTAGTAAGAACAAGAATTAAATAGGAACAAATCCTACGGAAGAAAAGAGAAAATAAACTAAAGAATTCAATAATTACATTTCAATACAATAGTTCATAACCTCGAAGAAGAAAGAGAATTAGCCACTATATTGGATTGAACATCGTTAATGAATGAAAATCATGCAAAACACCGAAAGGAAGTTAAGAAAGGGATAGAAAACCCTAAGAATTTTCGTCCTCAAACTCCGCCCGTAAACTCACGTTCTTGCTCCACCAAGTCAGAATAATTAAAAATGAACCTAAGTGTTCTATTTATACTAGGGATAAATTTTCTCTGGATCATCAAGCAACGTGTCACTTGAGTGCACGCGAGCACCGCTCCGTGACATTCTGCAAACGCTTAAGCTCTCTCGAAATTGTCCGCCTGTGCACTGTCAACGTGGCACGCATGCATCACGGAGCATAGCCAACGTGCCACGCGCAATTGCGACCCTCTCGAAATGCAAAGTCTCGGAGAAATTAATCCCAGGCGTGGTACCCGCCCCGATCGCGGACCCTCACCGGAATTTATTGCCATTTCTTCCTACAGCAAGAGTGCATCCGCGATGGCACAAGTGCTGCCTCGCCTCCACGCGGGCCCTTGTGATCCTTGCTTAACCAACCGCTTCCTTGCTCGTTCGAGTTCATCTTCGCTTTCTCCCAACATGACATTTTTCTTCATCAAAAGCATGTTTTTCCTACAAAACGACGCTAATCATGTTGGTTAGTATAAAATCACACTTCCTTATAATTTACATGAGAATGTACACACATTATTAGACAAACAAGACAAAAGTTATACATTTGAGTATCGAGTTTGGCATATAAATATGCCCCTTATCACCTACCCCACACTTAAATCTGTCGGCCCTCTAACAATACTTATACACTCATGAAATTGATATCCCATTATGGCCACTTTGGCTCGACAATCCGAGCTACTATACCGAATATGTTCAAAACAAATCATCAAGAAAAACATGCATAGTATCATTATTACAACGACACTTAATAAATCAAGACCTCCTAGCACAAGAATCGATTCTCGACATCGGCAAACTCATGCATATTAGTCACCAAGATATCCGACTAATTTATTCTATCATCAAACATGTGCCCTCACAACAATAAGAGATTCCCCCGTTTTGAATCACATGAACCCGGGCGTTCATGCCTGGGGGGTATATATATACACACAATTTCGCCACTCTCCCAAACGAATTGGCTACTTTTTAATGTGTCATGACTCATAAGCTTGCCTCCGTGTATTACTCCACTAATATAAGGATGCATGATGTTTTATCACGTAGGACTTAATCTGTTGTAATGTAGGCTACTTAACTAGTATATACCGGGCTAACCAATAATAGTAACCAAATTTTCCTTAAGCGCTTTTTTACACATCCCATCAACTTCTAGAATTATTTTCTTCCTTCCTTCTCCTCTCAAGTTTATCTTTATATTTATCACCCATCTTTTAACACATCGTACTAACGAAGAGAAAAATTGAAGCAAAACAACTTTTCTTCCCTTCAAATCAGCCATTTCACACTCGACTCTTTTTTTCTTTCTCTTTCTTTTTCATCACTTTCTTTCTTTTATCACTTACCTCGACACCATGGTAAAATTATACATTTTCGAGCGCTTAAGAGCCTTGACGGTTTAAGACCATGAAAAGAAGTTCACTTGATTCACACCCTTTCGACAAAAGAAACTAAAAGAAAAATTTATAAAGGCTAAAGGCTCAACCCGGGCCGACTAGGATGTAATCTTCAAGGTAGATATGAAAAGGGAACAAGAAAAACTTTTTGGTCACAAAGAAACGCCTACATCCTTTCCTACACTACACTTCCTTCATTTCGTTTCATACACACGACAGTAAGTTCTGCATAACTCCATTAACAGCATGGAATAAACACCTCACTATACTCGATGCACATGCTCAACTCAAGATGACTTCACGTATTCTTTAATCGCCTAATCACAAGAATTCAAAATTAAGCCTCAATCACACCGAATCGAATTCTATGGCATAAGTGTCTTACATATGTACAAAAATTTGCATGCTTTCTACGAATCATCTTTGCCATATACTTATTATGTACAACACGCAACAAAGATGCCGTAGCCATAGAGAGCAAATACGCACGGGATACAACCATCAAAAACCAACAAAAATTAAAATAAAATAAAAATTTTAAAAGGAATTTATACTACTCCTATCGCACTACCTTTCCCTTAAGACGGGCCGTCATCCATCCATCATAGAGAAGGGTCACTATTTACCACTTTGCTCAATGTGGACTCTTCTGAAAAGAACCGAAACAAACTCCGAGAAACCCAAAAGAACCAGTTATGCAAAAATAAAAAATGTCGATGATTTCGATAAAAATATTTACATACCGGCTAACAACATTCCACAACACACAACAATCAATTTCGCAACAATATTTATAATAACGAACATACACATCAAATGAACAGTATTAAAAACAAACACTCTACAACAAGACAACAGAACATGCGATGATACACAAAAATAAGGCAAACTTCTCAAGACTACCTAACTACTTCCCAATTTAATATCTCTAAAATCGAACACTGCCCCCAAGTGTTCATACAAACATAAAGGTGGTTCGTGAAACTCCCCGATCACCAAAGTATTCCACTTTCTCATCAGTGCCGCCTCATCCCCCATATCCGAGTCCCACCGTCGTCCTCTCCGACTCAACGTCTAATCCTCGCGACGTGTTCCCCTCGTCCGTGTAATATCATCATCCATGTGCTCCACAAAAGCAAATAGGCCCACTCCGACATAGTGCCTCGGCGTTCTCGCCAAATGGTAATCTAAGCCTAGCCGCCACAAATTTCGCCCTCCTCGGCTGCGGCCTCCCGCCATGCTGTAGGCCGGAGACCCGTATCCCGAACATCGCTGACATATATTGACTGGCCCCAGCATGTCGCCGCCAATGAGAACAGCCCGTGAGTGGAGTCGCAAGTGCCTTAGTTTTTGTAACATCTATGGAACACCGCTCCACTCGCGGATGTAGCTCCAGTGGCCTCCTCCTCGAACTCAAGTGCCCTCGTGAAACGTAGTCGCCAGCTCACTGAACTGGGCACCGTGCCCTTGATGCAATCTGCTCTTCATGGCTGATATGATCAATTCCCCAACATTAATCTCCAACCTTTCATCGTGTGGCGTATACTAAGCATTACCGATCCTGGTCATACCGGGCTATGTGCACCCTAATCAAACAGAGCAATGATTTTAAGCCGATTCTCGGGGCTTCCCGTTTTATCTCGCGCATAGTGGCAAGCTCGCTCGACGGTAGCCCCTCTCGGCTCGCTCCAACGTTGCCATAGACCGGCCCATAATGTGCGTTCCGATATCCGCATAGGTGGGAGTGATGTTCACCGTCTGAGGACATGGGCGGTCTGTATTCGCGCCCCCAAGATGGCATCGAGGTGGGCGCGCTCCAATGTGACAATCAGCCCTTTATTTTCGATGGTGTGACTCCTTAGTGCCTGGTTCCGCTTGGCATAAAATTCTCGGGATTGGGCGCAGTTGCACTGGCTCGCGAAATGAAACGTAGCCTGCCACTGGTCAATCCTTGTACCTCATCCGGAACTTCAGGCCAATGTCCTGCATTATGTTCCCAGCATTTGTTTTCAGGTTTGGTATACCACTTTTTCCCTCTTCTACCACCCATCGTAGCACTCCATATTGGCTACTGTCACATGGAACTGCTTGGTATGGCTGGACTCGCCGCTTCCCAAATTTTAATTTCTTCCTACGCCCGATGCCGATGCGCCTTTCCTTTGTCCTCGTTCGTGACATTGTCTCTCACAAAGAAAATGCATGTAAAGAATAATGTTAGTCGAATTAAATTTAGCTTTGACTAAGGTTGGGCTCTTGGCCCCTCCCACCCCCACACTTAGTCTTTAGCTCACGTTATGCATTTTGGCGAGATCCATTTATTCTAATTTACAAAAAGATATAAAAATTAGAATACAACTCAAACAAAAGAAAACACAAACAAAATCGCCTGTGCTTAACATTCGACAACATAACCTCTATGTACTAATGTACTGGGCATGCCCACTCCCTAAATATACTATCGGAGACCATTTCATTACATGGCATCGCTAAAGAGAAAACGAAAAAATAAGAATATGACACAAACTCAACTAAATTTCGATTTTCATGTGATTCAATGATTTCTTGAATGTCGCCCAATTTGCACCCCCGATACTTCATCATTTCTAGCACAACATGATAAGCATAACACAATTCAATTCACCTAAATATGCACAAACTCCATAATCTTCAATTCCTCCTCAATTCAATTTTCAATCACAAATTTCAACCCTAGCTACAATTTCGCACAAATTCAATTAAGCATGTAATTATCGAGTTCATATGATCACAACGATACTACGAACAACAATTAACAACAACTCAAATGTATTTAAGCTCAATTTTATATCAAGGGTAATGGATTCTTCCTAAGCCATGCTAGAAATCAAAATTTTAGCTAAAACTGCCGAGTTCAAGAACATACCTTTAATTTGATTAGAACGAAGAAAAGTTGACGAATTCAATCCTCTATTGCCGTGATTACTCGAGGGGGAGGGATTTTGGGGGTATTGTCGCTGTGAGGGTGAGAGGAAAATGGGAGAAATGAGGGGTTTAGTGGCTTAAAAAGTGGGATTTTCGCGCGGCCGGCCCGTGACCCGGCAGACCCGACGCGATAAACACGTCAACGTGTCACTGAGGGTAACGCGGAGCATGCTCCTCCGTGACACGGAGCTATCACAGCAGCATTCTGGAATTTTTAAAATTCCAGTTTTTGCCTTTTCACCGTGTCACTTGAGGGTAACGCGGAGGCCCTCCTCCGTGACACGGAGCCATCACAGCTTAATGCTTTTGCCACTTAAAAACATTTTCTTACCTCGTTTTTCTCTCCTTTGCATTCCTTTGAATTTTTTTTTCCTCCGATCAACCTCAGAAAGATCTTACCACACGAATCTGGGTTAGAATTCCAAAGTTTGAAAAACAAAATTTTTTTTTTTTTGTTTTCTATTTACACTCCTATACTACAAAAGATATTAAATAAAAATAAAAATCTTTTTTTTTTCCACATGTGTACAATTTACAATTACAATTCACCGGTTGCCTCCCAAGAAATACCGGGTTTACCGGGCTCCCTACCGACGTCGCTTGAGCCTTGTTATTCTCGGCCTCCCCTTGCGGTGACTCGGGACGCTTTCTACGACGTCCACACCCTCATCAAGCTTACCTCTATCGGGGCCTTTAGTTCTCGTTGTTCAATGCCCCGGGAGTGTAAAGACTCCTGGCTGTCTAAGACGTTAATCAATCTAAAGCTCCTCTTATGACACTACGGAGTTTGGTGCCTTGTACACATCAAACACCTCACCTTATCATGTAAGCCGCATCGTTAGCCGACCCGCAGCCTACATCTACGAGCGTTTCCTATTGCCAAGAAAAGTCATCCAAAATAAATGGGATTTCAGCGTCTGCCTGAAAAGTCCAAAGACAACAAAATCCACCTGAAGATTAGGAGCCACTTGCACTAGCACGCCTACAATACCGTGCACGTCTCTTCCACAATACTGCACGTCTTCCACAATACCGTCCTCGGTCTTGCTAAGGAACGATCCGCAAGTTGCAAAATCACCGTTGTAGGTCTGGGGGACTTCCTAGACCTAACTTCGAATACCGAAGTTGGCATTAAGTTAATGCTCGCTCCCAAATCACATAAACTGCGAGCTCTGCACTACTTTGCCCGATCAGTTAATCAATTGTGAAGCTCCCAGATCTTATATTTCGTGGGCAACCGGCTTTGTATCCTGAAGTGCACTTCTTCGTAGGCGGCCACCGTGGCATATTCCTAGTTTCCGTTTTTGTTGGCCATTTATGTCCTTAATATATTCACATTGGGCACTCCCCAAAACATCCACAAGAGGTAAGCACGTGTACCGTTTACACTCTCCATGAATTTTGAAGCACGCCTCCTCCTTGTGTGTCTTTAATCGCGAGGGAACTGGAAGGAGGTCTTTTCCCCATTCACCTCTTTGTGTTTCCCCCTCTCATCATTCTGCTCCTCTCTCGCTTCGTTTACTCCCGACGGCTGAGTGGTCTTTCAAGTCTCCACCCTCCTTCAACCGCAAATCACCGTGGTCACCGCATTTACTCGCTTGGGATTGGACCAGGTTCACGGGGAGTCCTCTAGGCCTCGCCTGGCCCAGCAAATTGCCCAAATTGATACCTGCAGCCTTGGTAGCTAGCCGATCGTTTGATCACGCTAATCTTTACACAGCCTCGCCCGCAATTGAGCCGCGAGCTATCACCGCTTGAACATCTCCTCACGCGTCGGGTGATGGTGGGGCGGATGAGGGGTATCATGTTTCGTATTGTGGCTCCGATAGTTCCGTGGGTCTCTCCTTGATTCCACAGATCCCTTACTCGAATCGCCCTACGGTTGTTGCTACCCCAAGAGAAATTAAAGATTCCTCCAATTAGAGTCAGAAGCTATTCCCATATCGTTGGTGATCAAGCCTTGTGCATTCCGACAAAGTCTACCGAACTGGATTTGCTCCACAACACTACTGAAAGTGTCCATCGCTCCCGCACACTTCACACCAAATCGCTGCACCGTATCCACCGCTCGAGACCGGCTCAAGTTCATGTTGCCAAGGGGTGTTTAATTGATCTCCGCAAGGCAAGCCTATCTCACATAGCCGATAACAAACTCCATCCACTTCCAAGACTCCACCGCCTTCCTTGCTCTCCCCTTGAAGAGTCCGCATTCCACTCCGATTTCCCGCGAAACATTAAGCAAAGTATAAAGCTCGTAAGTCTTTTCTAAAGCTTGTCCCCCACCACAATCCAAAGAAAATTTTCAGGTGGGGTTCCAAACCCTCTATAAAAGTAAAAGTACACCCAAAGACATCATTTGATTGATGGTGACGAGGATACCCTCAACAATGATTTAATTTTCCAAGCTTGATACGTATTCTCTCCTCTTGTTTAAAAACTTAGAATTTGACTTCTAAGCCTTGGTTGCTTAACGAGGGAAGAATCTGGATCAAGAACTTCTTTGCAAGATCATCCCAACGAGGTGATAGAGTTTGGGTGGCTTAGCTTTCAGCCACCTTGGCATCTCCCCAAAAAGTGAAAATGGAAAAGTGTGTTCGACGTATCCACGACACTCCAATGGATGTAGGTGTTGTCACTTATCTCCGTAAAATTCTCAAGATGTTGTTGTGGATCCTGTATGGAGACCTCGTAACCGCCCGTCAGCACCGCACCATATTCTCGTTTAAGCCGAACCTCCCTCCCGCTCAGGCTTGCGAATGCTAGATGTAACATTACTAGCATGGATCGCTAAGCACGCGAACCTGGCCTGCCTTAATTCCTGGCACTAGTACTCGCCTCCGCACGATTGGGTGGATTCGCGCTGCTCCATAATAGTTTGTTCGAGCACCGTAATCTTTCCTAGAGCTTTCCGTTGGCGATGAAACTGCTCTTTTCCTGGGCCAAGGATGGATCCACTAAATCCTTGTTCACAAAGGTTCAACGTAATCCGCCGCAAAATACGTGCTAAGACCAAGTTGTCAACACTAAAATATTGAAATAGCAACTAACACGTAAATAAAAATTAAAATGAAAATTTCACCAATTGCCTATTCACTCAAGAACGCGCGCTCAAAACTTGATGAGCCCGCAAAGGTACTGTTGTACAAGTAATACAAAGGGCTCTTTAAGAACCTAATGCTTTAACCCACAGGAATAGGAATACTAGGGTGAAACCTTTTTAGTTGTTAATTTACTACAACTACAACAATGAAGACAATAAAGTGAAGAAAAGTTTGTGTGTTTTAGAAAATATATTTTTATACTAACTAAGTTATCTATACAAACTTGAGTCCGAACTATGAATGAGCATGCCGAGGCTACAAAGAACATGTAAAGAAATGAACTATTGATGTACATGGTTTATCTTTCCTCCTAAGGTTAGCCTGAACTAATGCCTATGGATTAAAACTCTCGTATTTAACTCCAACTTAAGAATCATGAACCTTCCACCTACATTTTCGTGATAAGAAGGAATTCAAGTTCTACTATACAAAATCGATTCCACACATGACTCAACTACTTCTACTTTCGTGCATATTTCTATCCAAGGTAAATCAATTCCCAATTTTCCCAAACAAAGAACAGATCATATCCTATTAATTCACAACTTTCCAATTTCTTATTCTCTGGTGAAACCTGACTTTTTGGATTTACATTAACATCAGCTTATATTAACGCAGCAAGAACAAGAATTAAATGTAATAACCATAGAAGAAAAGAGAAAATAAAAACCAAAGAATTCAATAATTACATTTCAATACAATAGTTCATAACCTCAAGAAGAAAGAGAATTAGCCACTATATTGTGGATTGAACATCGTTAAATGAATGGAAATCATGCAAACAATCGGGAAGGAAGAAGAAAGGGATAGAGAAAACCCTAAGAATTTTCGTCCTCAAACCGCCCCGTAGCACGTTCTTGCTCCACCAAGTCGAATAATTAAAATGAACCTAAGTGTTCTATTTATACTAGGATAAATTTTCCTTAATAACAAGCAACGTGTCACTTGATGTATCATGGAAAGATCGCCCGTGACACTGCAAACGCGTGAGGCTCTCTCGCCGAAATTGTCCGCCCGTAATTTGCCTTAACGTGGCACTACATGCATCGCGGAAAGAGTTAGCTAACGTGTTACTGGGTAATCACACTCCGAAAATGCAAAGTCCGGAGAAATTAATCCCACCGTGGCACTACTCTCGATCAGCGGACCAATCGGAATTTTTATTGCCATTTTCCTTCCCAGGAGTGCAACCGCGATGGCAGCGTGTCACTACCCATCGCGGTCTGTGATCCTCTCGCTAACCAACCGCTTCGCTCGTTCCCGAATGCATCTTCGATTTCTCCTAACATGACATTTTTCTTCATCAAAAGCATGTTTTTCCTACAAAATGATGCTAATCATGTTGGCTAGTATAAAGTCACACTTCCTTACAATTTACATGAGAATGTACACACATTATTAGACAACAAGACAAAAAGCTATACATTTGAGTATCGATTTCAGTATATAAATATGCCCCTTATCGCTAGTTCTAATCGCCTTTTAACGAATAAATCATAATCACATGCATAGTCTAAAATCGAATATGGGGAATTTGACTTAAAACATGCTCATAAGTTGTAGTGGAATTATCGACTTAAAATATATCATAAACCGATCTTATTATCGTTGGCTAAATCATGAAACATACTTAACTTGTGGGCTTGCCCAAATCTTAAAATCATGCATACTTGAATGTTACACCGTAAGCTTTAACGTTTAGTCGGCCTATTCATACGCTGCCGAGAGCCTTAGAGTACGCACGAGGAAAGGCCTGTGTGGAAAGGCCGAACAGTTCCAAGCCTGGAGATTTCGGGCGGAGAGGTCAACTGCCGCCAGGGGCAAAGTGGCACGCAGCAGCCTCCTCCGTGTTAGCCAACGTGGGCACCTGAGCGCACTAGCGCGATGGGCAAAACAGTGCAACATTGTCTTGTCCGCCATTTCAAGTATAGCCTCATCCTTAAAGATTATTTTCAATATATACATGGCCGCATCTGAGGAGTACGAAGAAACCAAGTAAAAATCATTCGATTACGCCGCTAAACGCCGTTCAAATCAAAATTAACTCGGTATCAAGTGATAAAGTTGTAGGAAGCATCGCTATGGGATATTTTTGTAAAATATGCCCTAAGAAATCGTTGCCCCGCTGAGATTAAGTTGATGGAATTATTCCAACCAAGGTCAATATGATCACGTGCCTAAAGTAAGTATTTCTCCCTTTCCTATTTCCTGAGAAATTACGAGCTTCGATCGTCTTCGATAAGTTGAAGTATAGTCGGTATATATAAGTTATGGTTTTCTTCGAATAGAGTAATAAAGTAGCCGTATTCTTCCGTTAATATGATTACGCTTGAGAAGTGCGCTGAACACTAGCCGAAATCATGCCATTTAATTGCAAAATGTCAAGGAGGTATGTTAAGGCATTTTCTTTCTAAGTAGTTAGTTTCTTCAAAGATAGTAGTCCAATATGAATCCCAAAAGAAAGCATGCCAGAGTATGTTATCAGCTGCCTAGTGGCCGCACAAATGCACTGTAAATCGTATTATTTTGGGCCGATTATATCTCAGAGGCCTGCGGACTACCCTGTGGTTAATAGTTTGTCGCCCTAGCGGGCGAGGATATCACGCTCTACGGAGCTGCGCATGCCGTCCGCAAGGGACGCGCATGGGGATCCAGATCCTCATATTGCCTTGGTTGGTTTTATATTAATACCCCCGTCGAGCGCTTACGCCCGGGGTGTAGATAGGAGTTCTCCAGACTGCATTACGCCTGCGCTCAAGGGCCGAAGTGCCCACCGTTGCACTCAGTGGGATCGACAGACACTTATAGATAGTATTTGACTCAGATGACTGATAGGGGTATATAGATCGAGGTGTACTCACTAGTGGCTAACTCGGGCCCAGTGGTTATTTTGAATGATTGTACCTTCCATGCATGAGCCGTAAGGTTTATGCTTGCTTTAGTTATTGATAGTAAACAAGAAGACGCCCTCACTCTGTCGCATGACCCTACCCTCTTTTATTACAATTATGTTTAAATTTCATTTCACTACTCAACTATCTTCGATCCGTTTTCTTTACTTCGGGCCAAGCTGTCAGGCTTTTTTTATTATTTATATTTAAAGTTATCGTTTACATACTCAAGACTGTGGTACCGATGCCCTCTATGGGGCGTCGCATTACTTGCCTGGCAGGTGGGCGATGTACGAGGAGCAGTGTCTCTCGTAGCTTTCCCAAATGCTACTTGCACAGACCGTCATCTCCTTCTTCCTGAGCTAGTGAGTGAGGTTTACTTCTTTGTTTGTATAAGAGGGTGGTCTGGGCCTGCTCCGACCATCTTATACTTTAGAGGCTTGCAGATTGTGTTACTTCCCCGTGGCTAGATTGATGACCTACGCGTGGGTATGTGTTTTAGATTATGCGTGTTGGCCGTGTGGCCCCGTTTAGCCGCTGACTGGGTGGCCTTATCACACAGTAGTTCAGCTTAATATCCGATTTACTTTCCAGCTTATAACTAGATATCGGGTGGCCTGTCGCCCGTATAGGACTCATGATTGTTCGTCTCTCAAGTTAGCTATTTATTTTCACAGTGGCTATAGGCCTGCTTCCGCCAGGGGTTGTATTTACAACTCATATAGCCCATCAAGCTTTCGACCCTGAGCCAGAGTCGCCCTTGCACCAAAGGTGCTTAGGCTCGCCCGCCCAGCGCCCAAGTCCTAGCAGGGCACAATTCGTGTGCCATTCATGCCTCCCAAGGTGGGGCGAGACGTTGAAATGTAATTTCATAAGTTAAAATCACAAATTCATATATGGTAATTTGTAAACATTCAATCTTGCTGTGATATCTCATCATACGAAATCATAAATCATAAACTTGAATTTTTATGAAACTTTACATTAAACGGGCATAATTTTTCTAAAACTTGATGTCATAAAGTTATAATAAAATTGATATAAAATATGCCCATAAATCTTAAAACATACTTTGATTCATAAGGAATCGACTCCATAAATAAATCATAAAAATTTCATAAAATTTGAGTTAAACCCCATAAGATCATCATCTTAAATCGAGACTTGAATTCCTCCTATGGAACTTGAGGAGAAATTTGGGCATGAGAGTGAAAGGAAACTCTCATTCGAATACCTATACCCAGTAAGCCGAACCTAAATCCCACTTTGAAAGCCCAAGAGAGAGTTGGGGAAGAATTATGAATTTCAAGCTTGATCTTCAAATGCAAAACCTCTAAACTTGCATGCATGGGATTTAATGAATTAGGATAGGCTAAAACCTATTAAAACACTCTTTCGTGAGCTTAAAATGACGTCATTAGAAGAGCTAGAATAAAATATTCTTAAATGAATTATAGAAAACTAAATCGTTAGTTGTATTTACTCCATACCATGAGTCGGTAATCCTCCTAACACTACGGTTAGGCTCTTATAACCAACCATTCAAACAGCCACTAACTCTTCCGAAGATTCCACAACTCATATCATGACCTGGCAACTCCATCCTAGCGAGTCATACCATCACCCGTACGATCAATCACTGATAACCCCAAGGACTTACTACAACTCCCGACCACGAGTCGTACCCACATACTACGACTCGTAAAGGGGGACTCATGATCTGGGAAACAAAATCTCCATTTGAACCATGAGTCTTCCTACGACCCGTACTACCAATCTACAACTCGTAGGTTGAGTCGCATCGAGGCAATTTCCAATTTTATTCTATCGATCACATTTCAAATCTCGAGTCTAGTCTTAGAAACTTTGCATTATAATATCTTTCCCTTGGAAACATTCTTCCTCGAATGTGCGTTAAATATATTGAAAGGCTAGGGAAAAGAGTTGCAATCCCAAATACCACATTCAAGCCAAAACTGACGTGAGTGACTAAATTCCTGAATCGATACCTAATGATCGAACTAATTCATGAATCACACATATGCTAATACATGAAAGAACCGAGGGGCATAAACTAGACATGAAACTAAATAGAGTATTAGAGAGGGAACTAGCACTCAAAATGAGCCAGAGGGAAAAGACGTGGTGTGATTTTAGCCATCTATCTGCCGCTTACTATGTACTCTCCTCCCCTCAATGCTGATTCTTCCACAAAACCTTCACCGATCTACTTCTGCTCTCAAATACCGAACCTAATGATCACGGATCTCAACTGGAACCTTCTCATAAATTTCTAAGGCCATCTTTCACACTCACGCTCTCCACTGTAACAACCAAGGTTGGGTCACAAATGCACTCTTCAATGTAGATATATGGAAAACTGGATTTACCAAAGGTAACTCTGATGGTAGATCCAACTCATGCCACTTTTCCAACTCGCCTCAAAATACTATAATGACCAACATGTTGCACTGCTTCTCTCTTTCTTTTCCGAACCTCATCACTCTCTTCATGGGAGACACTCTCTGCAGCCACTCCAATCATCAACTTCAAACTTAAGCCTTCCATCTAACATCCGCATATGATTTCCTCGATAACTCTAAGCCGTTTCAGCCTTTCCCTAATAAGTTGAACTTCTCCGTGGCCTCATGAACCGAATATAGCCCTATCAACATAGCCCCACCTACTCGAACCACCAACAGGCAATCTATAAGTTGTCCCATGAGAGCCTCAAACGGAGCCATCCGGGCGTCGAGTGGTAACTATTATTGTAAGCAAACTCGTTTAGAGTAATAACTATTTTCAACTACCCTTGAAGTCAATCACACATGCTCTCAACATATCCTCAAGAGAATGAATGGTCCATTCAGCTTGACCGTCTATTTGCGGGTTAAAAGTCATGCTAAGCTTAACCTGAATACCAAGTCCTTTCTAAAATAATCTCCAAAACTGCGACAGGTAACCGAGAGTACCTCTATCCGAAATTATGGAAAAAGAAATTATATTGAGAATCATAATAACTCTTGAATATACACCCAAGATAGTCTCAAAATTTAAACCTGAGATGTTTTAACCGATAAAAATATGCCGCCAACAACCTGGAATGTCGCTACTGAAGGAATGGACTTAGAGCTACCGGAAATAGGCTAAGGAGGGATAGAAAGCTATAAAATAATCTAAGATAAACTAGTTGAAATTGGATAGTTATCGGTTCGAGGACCACCGCAGTTGGCAGGGATGTTTGTCAAGTGTTAAGACCATGATAAAAGTTGGAGTCCCACTCATAAATATAGATCTGGGAAATGAACCCATTTCATCCGCTCGCAGAGTTTCACCGTCGTAGTGAAATGTGACGCCGTAGCTGAAATGAGATCGCCGGCAGCGACGACAAAATTAGAGCTTGGGTTTAAGTGGGATTTATGGGGTTTATCCCATTATTTCAAAACACAATCAAAGAAGGTCAAAGAGTAAAATTCTTCCAGGCGTAGAATTCTTCTCCCAAGGTAAGATTTTGATTTCCTATCTCAAATTTTTTGGGTATTATTGACCTTTGGAATGCTCATAGAGATCCTTTAATGGTGGATTTTAATGGAGAAATCCTCTTGCTGGTGGACTAGGGCTAGATCATGGGGAGTCAATAGGTTGAATCGAGGCTTTGTTTATTAAAGTGCCCTAGAAAGGAGGTGTGGATTCCGTTAGACCCTTATTCGGAGGAGTAAAGTATACTGAATTACTCAACTTGTAGATTTTGAGCATTCCAAAGCCTTGAGAAAGGGAAAGGTTTCGAGGAATAACCGAATTTCATATCCGAATATCGGGTAGGTTATGGTTAAAGGTTAAACCCTACATAATGACATGTATGCAAGCGTGGTGATTATGATATGTGATTAGTCTTCTGGACGTTATTTGTTGCGGAATTTGATCACTGAGGTAAATTATGAAAATCATATTATTATGAAGTGATGTTGAACTATTGTGGAACTATGTGGATTCGTGGAAGGGGAATTATGTTTACATTGTCTCATGATGGATTGGAGCAGTTCTAATCAGGCAAGCGTAGGGAAAGATGGTAACTCAAGTGTTTATATCTGCACTTGCAATATTCAAGTGGATAGAAATGAGTAGATAGTAACTATGATCTGAGATGAGGCTCATGCCCGAGGGGGCTATCCTAGTGAGTGTATTATTGATGAGTGACTCTGGGTGTCCAGGGGAGACCAATGAGCATATGAGTGCAACTGCACTACGCCGGTACAATACATAGATTTCAGGAGACCCCTATAGTCATGATTGGAAGGGAAAAATAAGACCCTCCCGGCATGTGTGCGCATCGATATTATTGTTGAGTGTTATGGGGGATGGCTGAGGCATGTGCTCGATACATGTCACCCTCAATTTTATTTTATGATGTTCTTGTAGCTTATTAACAATTTTGAACGAGCATATGATAAATGGAAGAGTTGAGCTATAATTATGTGTACTTTTTAATCCTAGCCGAGAATGGTGGAAAAGATTAAGTGTAAATTGATAAACAATTATTTACTGTTGATGTTGTTGTTATATCTCAGATGAAATGCCTGATGTATGTGATGATGAGCAAGATATGAATCGTTTCAAAGCTTGTGTGCTATCCTCGAATTAATATCTGAATGTATAAATTGTTGAAAACTAGTGAATTGATGGGCATGTGCAACTAAGTCGAGCTACTATCTTCGAGCAAGATCAGTCAATAAATTACTGGCCACTCGAGACCATCATAAATGTCATGACTAATGCAATAAAATGCCCAATCTAGCAAGGTGATGGGGCTTGTCACTCGTGTAGAGTTAGTGTACTTGATATGGCTATTGTTTCTTATGTATGACGTTGAAGACTCATTTTATATTGTCGTTGCAATGCTATAAGTTATTATGTAAGGTCGGCCAATGACGCTACTAGTACGTGTTACGTTTCCGACCCTACTCCCCGCACTTTTTCTCGAGTGCGTAGCTCCGAACTCCAGAAGTTCTAATGCCTCAATTTTGAAGTGGCAGCAGCTTTACTGGAAAAGGTGAGCAGACAAGAAGAAGCAATCTTCATTCCTTCTGTCGAAGATGTCTTTATTTCCGAAAATTGCGCTTTTTTTTTCATTTCTTTTACTTCCTAGAATTATTAATCTTAGCATTAATGAGAAATCTAGTGCAATGATAATCAGGTCTCTTGGGATTATCGCTTATTTCATTTTTTAAGGGAAATTTAATTTCCTTATGTTTGATTCACTTTGTTCTATCATGAGTTTATTCGCTTATGCATGTTTGTGGACAAAGTTAAGGAAACTAGAACTACTGGGTTTGCCTATTGGGGTTGGGCAGGGGTGTCAATCACATACATTTGAGTCATGACAAGTTGGTATCGAGCTCTAGGTTCGTTGACCCTTACCGTACCCGGGCATGCCCAGTTAAAGTCTCGCTGGGATTGCCGAGACGTCCGTAACTTATCTTCGAGAGGCCGTTGGTGGACTTCAGGAAAACTCCCTTCTTCTTTCATTTCAAGCAATTACTTGATTCCAACTGGTATCCGTGATCCAAATTAGTATCTAACAACTTTTCTTTTCTTTCCTTTTCAAATGGTGATAACACGTTAAAACAAAAGAATAGAAATGCAAGACCCGATCCAACAGCAAGGGCCGTACCACTACGTATAAGGGAAGAGGTCGCGGGAAAGAGGCCTACTACTTCTGGGAGGGAGGCTCGCTCTCTCGCTCCGCTCAAGGAGAGGTTTCATCTCCCGTACCACCGCAGTACAGATGGGTGGTTGTCGCAGGTTGAGGCTCCGACACGCAGAGAAGCCCGTCATCATCCTCCAGGTTCTAGCTCAAGTCCTTAACTCCCGAGTAGTCTAAGGTACCGGGGCAACACCACACTTGCGAGGAAGAAATCGCCGATACAACATGCAGATGTCAGGCTCCTCGACCGATGACTCGTCAAGGCCGGCATGTTCCCGAGACCCTAAGAGTGGACTTGATGACAGGGAGAGGAGAATGACCTATTTTGGAGGTTCACCAAGATGAAGCCTCCTACTTTTATGGCACTGAGGCGGAGGATGTTTATGAGTTCATCATTGACTCCGGCTGCGAGTGGCTCCCATAAGACGGGCAGAGAAGTGTGTTGTGTAGTTTGGGCTTTTTAGTTAATGGGGATACTATGCTCTGGTGGAGAGATTTTGTGAAGTGCAAACCAATGGGTCACCACTATTGACTCGGGACCTGGCCTCTACTCCACATATTTGGAGAGGTATGTTCCCCACACTCGAGGGACAAGAGATGGGATGAAGTTCACTACCGTCGAGCAAGGGAACTAATCTTTTGCAGCATACGGCCCGGGATTTCATTCACTGTCCAAGTATGCTCTACCTTTACTACCCACAAAGGAGGAGAGATTAGTCAAGTTTTTTAAAGGCCTCGAATGCTGGTCTCCTGTGTATCTCTTCGTACGGTCTACTCAGGTAAGACCTTCCAAGATATGGTAGAGGCGTGAAGTCCATGGAAAGGTGAGACAGAGGGGATATGCAAAGAACGCCGAGAAGAAGGCCTTGAGGCGGGTTCCTTTAGTAGTTCCTTTTCATAGACTTAACTGGCTGGTGGTCTGGCTGTGAGTGCCCTATTTAGTCATCTATGTAGGTGTCTACCAAGGTCAACCAAGGACAAATTTCCACACCATCAGTGCAATGTGGTACTCGTATTATTCATTCAAACTTCAGCTTCCCTATTTCCTCTGCTCCACTCTCAGAGAGGCCGCTGATTCGTAAGGTCCGTAAGTAGTATGTCAACATTCCTCGCACATGGTGCCTCAGTTCTGATAGAGAGAACAGATTGCTCACCCTCCGAGCTCCTACTGTTTGGGAGAGAGGTAGTGCATTCGGGCCAGATCGCTCCACAAACTGGGACGAGAAGCCACCAACTGTTAGAGGTAGTGCTCAATGTATGTGAGGAGCCTTCAAAGTGACAGGGGTGGCACCTAGCTTCAGGGCGATTCTCATGTGCCCATTTTTTTGCTTTTCCTCGTAGGCCATAGGAGTTTGCACGACATTATTATAGGTATGAACATCATGGTTCGATTAAAATGGCTATTGTGTTGTTTGATCCGGCCGTATATTTTCTTAGCGTGTCTTCTATTTTGCATTAGGTTTGGATCTTGTTTATGATGTGCTTATTACTCCTATCCGTGTGTCTACTCCTACTGGGATCTGTGGTGGTGATAGGGGGTTGTTCGTGATTGTATTGTTGATTTTATAGTGGTTTGACACTCGCGTACTCTAGTGATCTTGGACATAGTTGATTTTGATGTAATTTGGGAATGAGCTGGTTTGTCCCTTACCATGTCAATCTAGGATTTGGCCAAGACTCGTCACTTTATCTAGGGGGTGTCTAGGTTGGAGTTGAAAGCGGAACCGTAACCTGATCCTATGAAACTTATCTCTTATATTCGTGTCCGTAAGTTGATGTAGGCTGGGTTTTCAAAGATATCCGATGCATTCGGAAACAAAGCCTGGTGGGTCCTTCCATGTAGCCGCCCCGGTTGTTCCCGAGTTTTTGTGAGGTGTTCCCTACAAATTTTCGACATACAATAAACCGTGACATTTATTTTTGTATAGATTTAGGCTAGGGACTCGACCCACTTCTATTCCTCTATACCAAATGGCACTCGCCAGTTGAGAACTCAAGGAGCAAACTTGCAAGAGTTTAATAAAGGGTTTATTAGACCAACTGTGTTGGCAACAGGTGCCCCAATTTTGTTTCGAAGAAGAAGGATGATAAGATGCGATGTGTATCAACTAAATGTTAGTTGAACAAGGTAACTATCGTAATGTAAGTACCCTCTTACTCAAGTAGATGATTTGTTTGATCGCTATAGGAGCGACTCATATTTTCAAAATTGACTTGAGGTCCTAAGTATCACCACCAAAATTCAAAGCTAAGGATGTTCCCAAAACAGCCTTCTGATTAGGTATGGGTATTACAAGTTTCTGTCATGTTTTTCGAACTCATTAATGCCCCACCCGCTTCATGAGCCTGATGGATGGTATTTTCAAACCTTTACTTGGACTCCTTTGTGATTGTGTGTATCATGTATATCTTGGTGTATTCTATGACCAAGTAAGAGCATGAAAATCATCTATGAATTGTGTCACTAATAATGAGAAGTTGTATGCTAAATTTACCAAGTTTGAGTTTTTGGATGGAATCAATGTCTTTTCTGTGGGATATGTGGTTTCCAAGGTGGGAATCAAAGTTTATCCACATAAGGTGGCTAGCCTATACCTGGGCGAGGCCAACCGACGTGACAAAAATTTGAAGTTTGGCGGGGTTGGCCACATTACCGCTGGGTCAGGTGGAAAGGTTTTGCATCCATATTTCTATGCTAACCAAGTTGACTCAAAAGTATGTACCTTCAAAGGGTCGTAGGAATGTGAAGCAAGTTGCAACTCAAGACTCCGCTAACCACATCACCTATCTTGGTGGTACCAAAGGGAAGGTAAAGACTTTGTTGTTTATTATGACGCTCAGCGGTATGGGTCGGGTGGTCGTTAATGCAGCAGACTACTATCGCTTTTTATGCCTTAAGGCAATTGAAGGTACGAGAAGAATTATCCTGCATATGACCCAAGCTAGCAACAATGGTGTTACTTTCAAAACTGGATGCACTATTTATACGAGGCTCGTTACGAGGTGTTCATGTAATTCATCGTAGGCCGTAGTACGCGGACTCCCGCGAGGATCTCACTCGAGGCAGAGATGAATGGAATTGCTTAAGGATTATGATATCAACCATTTTATACCATCCATGGAAGGCCAATGTGGTGGTATATACTGAGTCAAAAAATAGTGAGCATAAGGGCTTAGTCAGCTGTATATTACCTAGCGACCGATGGCCAGACAAGTTCAAACTTTGGCAAATAGCTTGGTGAGATTATCATCGATCAAACAGGGATATTAGCTAGCATGGAGTCTAAGTCATCCTTGTTAGAGAAAATCAAAGTAAATGGGGCTTGAGGACGAAACTGGGTAAGATTTGAGATAAGATTTTGTGGAGAGAAGTCCCAAAGAAGTAGCTTTAGATGCTGGCGTCCCGTGAATAAAAGGACATGTGTGTTCCTTGAAGGCGAAATAATCTGCACTCTTCCTCGCAATCACACAACTCGAGGTAATTCCATTCATTCCTGTGAGTCACCAAGATGTACTATGATCTCGAAAGCACTATTGGTGGGGCAGATAAAGAGGGACATTGTCGACTATGTCGCCGCTGTTTGAACCGCTCTGGGTGAGGGGTGAAGTACGAGCACCAAAAGCCGGGAGGAGTACTTCAAATCACGCCCATCCTAGAGTGGAAATAGGAGAGAATAACGATGGACTTTATGGTGGGTCTTCCAAAGACGTTAGGAAAATATGACTCCATTTGGGTCATAAGGATGACGACCAAGTCTTCCTACTTCGCTACTGCTCAAGTGACTTTACACACCGAAAAGTTAGCCAAGTCAGACGTGATAGCGGACGGTTGCACGGGGGGTTCCAACGCTGGATGTGGGCACTCAATTCACTTCACATTTCTGCAGAACCTTATAGGCAGAGCTAGGCACGAGGTCGACTTAAGCATAATCTTCCACCGTACAGATGGACACCATAAAGGACTATTCAAGTTGTTTCTGGAGGATATGCCATACGTGCGTGATAGATTGGGGGGCCATTGAGATAAATTACCCCTAGCAACAGTTCACTTGTAATAACAGCTTATCGCTTGAGCATTGGTATGGCACAATTTGAAGCCCTTATAGGAGGAAGTGATTCCACAGTGGTTTGGACGATTCAAGTGAGACCTCGGGAAATGATTTGCCGAGAGAGTCCTTGGAAAAAGTTTGATAATTCAAGACCATCTAGTAGCCGCCAGAAAGGTAGACAGAAGTAGTATGCAAAGAAGAAGGTAAGGGATATGGAATTCATGGAGAGAGAGAAAGTGTTGTGCCAAGATATCCCCCGAAGGGGGTATAAGGTTCGGGAATTGAGTGCTTAGCCTCGAGGTACCGATGAGCTCCGGCACGGTCGTACAAGTAATATAGTGGCTCTTTTTAAGAACTTGAATGTCGAACCCACATGAACAGGAATGACGGGGCGAAACCTTTTAAAGTGTTAATTTAATACTAACTACAACAATGAAGACAATAGTGTAAATATGTTTTATATATAATAAAAAAATTAAAAATATTTTTATGCTAAACTACTTTATCTATACAGCTTGAGTCTGAACTATAGTAAGGAGCATGCTGAGGCTACAAAGAACATGTAAAGAAACTAACTAATATGTGTGCCATGGTTTATCTTTTCATCCTGGCTAGTCTAACTTATGCCTATGGATTAAACCTCGTGATTTAACCCAACTTAAGAATCATGAACCTTCCACCTACATTTTCGTGATAAGAAGAAATTCAAGTTCTAATGAGATACAAAAACCATTCCAAATACATTGATTACTGTGCATATTTCTATCCCGAAGGTAAACAATTCCCAATTTTCCCAAACAAAGAACAGATCATATCCTATTAATTCACAACTTCCGCCTTGCCCTCCTGGTGAAACCTGACTTTTTGGATTTACATTAACATTACGATATTAAATTTAGTAAGAACAAGAATTGTAAATAGAACAACCATGGAAGAAAAGATGAAATAAACCAAATAACTACCAAATACATTTCAATACAATAATTATAACCTCAAAGAAGAAAGAGAATTAGCCACTCATTTGTGGATTGAACATCGCTAAAATGAATGGAAATCATGCAAACAATTGAAAGGAAGAAGAAAGTGGATAGAAAACCCTAAGAATTTTCAGCCCTCAAAACCGCCCGTAACCCACGTTCTTGCTCCATCAAGTCGAATAATTAAAAATGAACCTAAGTGTTCTATTTATACTAGTGGATAATTTTTTTCTAATAACAGCAAATTGTCACGGAGTGCATCGCGTGAGCACCGCTCCGTGACACGGGCACGAACGCGGGCTCGAAATTTGTCCGCCTGTGCATCACCTAATGTGGCACTAGCATGCACGCTGAGCATGGGCCAACGTGCCACTCTGCACAATCGCGACCCTCTCTCGAATTTCAAGGTCTCTGGGGAAATTAATCCCAAACGTGCCACCCGCCCGATCGCTGACCACCGGGAATTTCAGACTTTTAATTCCTGTGCGTATTGCATCCGCGATGGTAGCAGGTCACTTACCATCACGGAGCCCTTGTGTTCCTTGCTTATCCAACCGCTTCGGTTGCCTCGAGCCAAGATCTTCGATTTCTCCCAACATGTCATTTTTCACAAAAGCATGTTTTTCCTACAAAAACAACGCTAATCATGTTGGTTAGTATAAAATCACACTCCGTATAATTTCTACATGAGAATGTGACACACATTATTGTACAAACAAGCAGTTGCCTATACGTTTGAGTATCGATTTGGCATATAAATATGCCCTCATCACCTTACCCCACACTTAAAATCTTGTTCGTCCCCAACAATACTTCTATACACCTTCTGAAATTGATATCCCATCGCACTACTGGCTCGACAAGCCGAGCTACGGTTATACCGATTATGTTCACAACAAATCATCAAGAAAAACATGCATAGTATCATCATTACAACGACACTTAATAAATCAAGACCTCCTAGCACGAGAATCGACTCTCGATATCGGAAAACTCATTCATATTAGCTGATCAAGATATCCGACATGAATTTATTCTATCATCAAACATGTGCCCTCACAATATAAGAGAGATTCCCCTATTTTAGTCACATGAACTCTAAGGAAATTCATGTCGGGGTATATATATACGCACAATTTCGCTCACTCTCCCAACGAATTCACATGCATTGTGTCATGACC
>JACEIK010006468.1:0-17415 GCA_018107945.1 Datura stramonium
TTTCACCCCGTATTCCTATTCCTGTGGGTTCGACAATCCGGTTCTTCAAAAGAGCCACTTTATTACTTGTACGACCCATACACTTGCGGGCTCATCACTACTCAGGGAAGAGTTAAATTATAAAGAAAAAATAAGGGAATTCAACATGGAATGACAACCCTAAGTCATGAATATTTAGAGAAACTATATTGCTAGGGTTTATGAAAATAATATCGACACAAGGGTGGAAGGAGACCCTTGTTGAAGTCCCAAATACCTGGCGAAGAAGACTTTCTTGCTAGAGCTTGAATTTAGATCTTTGGAGAAGAACTCTAGCTTTGCTTTAGAGAGTTCTTAAAAATTGATATGGTTTATACTGAGAGTCTAAGTGGGAATGATCGATAAATCACCTAAATCCCCTTCCAAATTACCCCAATACTATGTAGTTTAGGATTTAAAAGGGTGGAGAGTTACGAAAATAACCTTGGGAATCTGTACTTAAAACTGCCCATCCTGTCCCACTGTGTCATACAACGGGTCGTTGGTTGTAACCATGAATTATTGTGGCCAATTGTTGCCTCTGGACCCAAAATTCCACCTCTTTGATCTTCTTCCAACAGATAGGCAGAATGATCCATCCTTTGATATAATGATTAGTTGTTTCCACTTATCATTACTGGAATAATTCTAAACACTCTTTGAACTCTACCTAACAGCTCATTAGGGTTTGTCGTTACTTCCTCGAACGACTCGTCAACTGGCACATTGGTTTGGGGGAATATTTCAAAAACTTTTTGATCTTGGTCCATATAGGAGGCTTAACGACTTATTACTTTCTCTAATGGGTCATCTATGAATCGTTACGTCAGGAGGAAGAAAATTATAGGAGTTGACAATGACTTTTCTAATGTTTCATTGGTTCTGACAATGGCTCATTTGACGAGTTGCTTTGAGGTTGAATTATAGGTTTCCTACTGGTTCCCACTCCATGTATGGGTCTGATCTTAGGGACTTTTGAGTTGTTACATTATCTCCCCCTTGGAAACTTTTATCCTCATACTAGTTAAGCATAAATAATAGGGAAATAATTGTAATCTCTATGCTAAATGCTATAGGCTGAATACTGGTGGAGTGACTGACTCTGAACTAGGGTACACATATTGAACTGGATTCATGTAAGATGGATGCATACTAAGATGTGAAAGGAACTTAAGAGCATGAAATTGAAATAAAACTGAGTAGAGTACCAAGGAAGAATCTAGTACCTGATGCTAAAGTTGAGCTGGAAAGGAAAAGATGAGGGTACTTAGCTATCATATCTATTTCTGCTACCCATGTCCCTCTACAAGGTAATTCCTCCAAAGAAATTTTATTGAAGTGACCTCCTTAATCCTTAACTTACGTACCTGATGGTTAAGAATCTCAATTGGGATCTCTTTGTTAGAGACTTTGCTTTATGCCAACATTCTCTAAAGGCACAATTGAGGTTGAATCTCGGATGCATTTGTTAAATAGAGACACATGAAAGACTGGATGCACTAATGCTAACTCCACATGCAAGTCCAACTCATAGACCACATTTCCAATGCACCTTAGAATCCTGTAAGGACCAACATAGTGGGGACTGAGTTTCCCTTTCTTCCCAAACCATATCACCTCTTTCATAGGTTAAGTTTTCAAGTAGACCTAGTCATCAACAACAAACTCAAGTTCTCTTCGCCTCACATATGCATACGATTTTAACGACTTTGAGCTGTTTTCAGCCTTTCTCTTATAATCTAAACTTTATCCATGGCCTCGTGAACTGATCAGGCTCTATTAAGGTAGCTTAAACAACCTCAAACCACCCTATAGGAGACCTACACCTCCTACCATAAAGTTCCTTAAATGGGGCCATTTGAATGCTGGAGTGGTAGTTGTTGTTATACGCAAACTCGATGAGAGGAAGGTGATCATCCCAACTGCCCTTGAAATCAATCATGCAAGCCTCAATATATCCTCTAGGGTTTGAATGGTCTATCAGCCTGGCCATCTGTCTGCGGATGAAAAGTTATGCTGAGCTTAACCTTTGTACCAAGTCCCTTCTACAATGACTTCTAGATATGTGAGGTGAACTGAGTACCCCTATCCAAAATGATGGACAAAGGGATTCCATTCAACTCAACAAATCCCATATGTATAGTCTAGCATAATCCTCTGTCGAATATGTGGTCTTAACTGGTAGGAAATGTGCTAACTTAATCATTTGGTCTACAACAACCCAAATCGAATCAAGATGCCAGCATGTACGAGGTACACCTATAATGAAATCCATGTTGATCTTTTCCCACTTTCAAGTAGGGATGCTGATTTCCTGAGTCATACCTCTCAGTCTCTAGTGTTCAACATTCACCGTCTAGTAATTCGAACACTTAATCACAAATTCTGCAATGTCCTTTCTCAAACCATTCCGCCAATAGACTTCCCATCGATCACAGTACATCTTGGTGGCACCTAGATGGATAGAGTACTGGGAGTTGTGAGCTTCCATTAATATCCACTACCTCAAATCATCTACATTTGGAACACACAACCTTCCCTGATAACAGAGCACACAATCTCCCCCTTTGGAGAATGCTTCCACCTCCATCTTGAGGACTGCTTCTTTTAACATAAGAAATATTGGATCATCATCCTTCCTTGCATTAACCTCCACCATAAGAGAGGACTCTGAACCATTTTAGACTAAAACTACACCTTTGGCTGAATCAACCAAACAAAATCCTAATTAACCCAGCCTATGAACATCTTTAACCATCTCTTTCTTGTAATGCTTAATATGAGCAACACTATCCATCGAAAATCTGCTGACGGCGTTGGCGACTATATTATCTTTACCCGGATAATACAAAACACTCATGTTCTAGACTTTCAATAACTCCAACCAATTCCTTTGACAAAGATTAAGGTCTTTATGGTTGAACACATATTGCAGGCTTTTTTGGTTAGTAAAAACATCCACATAAACACCATAAAGATAGTGTCTCCAAATTTTTAAGGAAAATACTATTGCTACCATCTCAAGATTGTGAGTTGGGTAATTCTTCTTATGAACCTTGAGATTTTTGGAAGCATAGGCTACAACTTTTCCATGTTGCATCAATGTGCAACCAAGTCCAATTCTGGAGGTGTCACAATAAATCATGAACCCATCTGAACCATATAGAATAGTCAAAACTGGAGTAATAGTGAGTCGAGTTTTCAACTCCTAAAAACTCTTCTCATAAGCATCGGATCACTGGAATTTTTTACTTGCTTTTGAGTCAATTTTGTGATAGGAGAGGCAATGGAGGAGAATCCTTCCACATACCATCTATAATACCCGAATAGACCCAAGAAACTCCTAATGTTTGGTGGAGAGGTTGGTCTTGGCCAGTTCTTAACTATTTTAATCTTTTGAGGATCCACCTAAATACGCTTGCTAGAAATTACATGACCAAGGAACGTTACTGATTTCAACAAGAATTCAAACATGCTGAGTAGTGAACAACTGGAGGTACCTGAGGGTCTGCAAAACTATTCTCAAGTTGTCTACATGCTCATCCTCACTTGGGGAATAGACTAGAATTTCATCTATGACGACAATGATGAACATGTCCAAGTACTATTTGAACACCCTGTTCATCAAGTCCATAAAAGATGCAAGAGTATTCATTAGTTCAAAAGACATAACAACAAATTCATAGTGACCATATTGAGTTCTGAAGGCTGTCTCTGTAATGTCATGTTCTCTGACTCTATGTTGATGATAGCCTGATCTGAGGTCTATCTTTGAAAAGCAGCTAGCTCCTCAAAGTTGGTCAAACAAGTGATCAATCATGGGGATGGAATACTTATTCTTGACTACAACTTTGTTCAACTGATGATAGTCGATGCAAAATCTAAGTGTACCTTCCTTCTTTTGCATGAATAGAATTGGGGCACCCTTTGGAGATATACTAGTTTTGATGAAGCCTTTGTCTAAAAGGTCTTTCAACTATTTCTTATCTCCTTAAGCTCGGCTAGAGTCATTCTATAAGGAGGACTTAAGATAGGCTGGGTATATGGAAGTAGGTCTATTTCAAAATTGATTTCCTTCTTGGGAGGGACTCCGACAAGATCTTCAGGAAATACATCTAAGAACTCATTTACGACTGGAACTAACTAAAGTGTTTGGGCTTCGGAGCTAAAATCCCTGACCTGAGCTAAATGATAGATGTATTCCCAAGATATCACTTCCATAGCCTTGAGGTAAGAGATAAACCGACACTTAGGCATCGAGGTACTGCCCTTCCACTCTAGGACTGGTTAATTAGAAAACTAAAACTTAATGACTTTTGTTTTGCAGTCGACTACGACATAGCTAGGTGCAACTAGTACATACCAAGAGAAGGTTAAAATAAACCATGTCTAACTCTACTAAATCAATTGTGGTGACTTTTTGTAAAACTGTGATCGGGCAATTTCTCTATACCCAACTAGCTATAATGGACTGACCAACTGGAGTAGAGACTGGAAAGGGTTCTGAGAGGGTTTCTAGAAAATTATTAAATTGAACCGTAATGGAAGGAGTCACGAACGAATGTGTGGCTCTTGGGTTAAGTAAATCATATATATCAATATGGAAGAGACGTAACATACTAGTAACTATGACAACTGAGTTCTCCTGGTCCAGACGTAAAGATAGAGAATAAAAGTGGTTTTGACACTGACCACCATCACTTGTATTAGAAGTAGTATCCTATTGAGCTGGGCAATCTGTTGGAGCTTTTGAAGTAGTGGACTGGACCTTCACACATTCTGTTGACGGGCAATCCTTCACTTTTGACTCAACTATCCATATCCAAAGCAATCCTCCTTGCTTAAACGACACTCATCAGGATAGTTCTTATGACATTTTGGACATGTTGGGAAAGTACAACTACTGGAAACATGACTTTGATATGGAGAGCCTAATGCTTGATAAAATTAAAATTCACTCCTCTTAATGAGAGAGTGTAAATGGTCGTTGGCAAAACAAATATACCCGACAAGGGTCGGGGTCGAATCCTATAGGGAAAAGTAGTTGATCATGCAAGAGTTGTTTATCAAATTGAAGTAACTTCCATCAATGTCTCAACAACAATAAAGTAAAAATTGGGGAAATCATAACTTGTCAATTGAACTACAAACTCGCTCACGAAAGTAGGGACAAAGAGTAGAAAATACAAAAAGAGAGACTACTAGGGGTGTGATATTATCGGGGCATCATCGGATTGGAATTATTAACAACTCCTAGCATTACTCAATAGTATAATTACTTGTGGACGAGGTGGTACCTTACATTTTTCAACCAATTAGGTGCCTAATACCTCGGGTTTTCTCAAACCCCAAAGTCCTTTTCACAACAACTACATCAACTTGGGTAAGAATCATCTATTTCTAGCTTTGATTCTCAATAGGTGTGTGACAATGGGTTTTGGCTATGTCTAGCCTAATCCCAGATGATCAACACCCAATTACCACTAATGTTTCATCACCCATACTTTAAATTCCTTTTTCAAACTAAATTAGAGTAAGTAAATAAAACCCACATTTGCAACTATGAGTATTTAGATTAAAACTACAATGAAACACTAGAGTTATATAAATTAATTAAACAATACCCTATCCAAATCAACCGCAATCATTCCCAAATGCCTAGAAAGGAATTTAGCTTCTCATGTAAATAGAAGAAGACATTACATTAAGGAATAATTCAATATCTATTCAACAAAATGAGTAAGAAAATTCAAGCACAAGCTTTTTGTCTCCAATGGAGTTTTTCTACCTTTTCAAAGAAGAAGATGGAGATTTCTCTCTCTACAATCTAATTCTCCAATACTTTCTATTCATTTTCAATACAATGCAATAATTATCTAGAATATAAGGTTTAGTTCTCTTTTAAAAATGTACAAAAGCAGGGTACAAAATGCTCCTCTTTTTCTGAACCAGACTTTTTTTCCCTTTTCCAACGGACCTCACTTGCGAGTCATCGGCGGTTCATCGGTGCTAAACCCCAGTCTATTGATTTGTCGCAATCCAGGTGCTAGTGGGTTCTGAATTGATTTTGTATTAGCACCAGTGGTTCAATGGTTCTAATCCGCGGTCCATGGTAGCCATTATTCTTCAGCCCAGTAGGTATCTGCGAGTGACCGACATTTTTCCAGTGTACTCCGATGGAGCACCGATCTTCATCTCAATCGTTGATCCTCATCTCAAATTTCATGATTTTTGCTCCATTTCATGGTTTCTCTGCTCAAGTTAAATACCTATAAAGATCAAGGATAAAGAGAATAAAAGCAACCTAAAAGGCCTAAAAACCGAACACAAACTCATGTCTAAGAGCCTAACGAGTTGGTAAATTACAACCTCATCAATGCTATACCCTTCTGATTAGTACGAGGTTTGGGGAAAAGATCACTATATAATAAGGGTGTTGAAGATATCTTCTACTGCTATGAGTGATTACCATCACCTGACCTCTCTTATGAATAGTCAAACTGTCCTATTCCGGACCGCTTTCTCTCCCTCACATTTTCTTTCAACTTTTCCTCATCAATTTGCTGGACATGGATTATGAGCCTATAAATGTCCATGTATTTTATGAGCATAGCGGTCCTGCACTCCTTGAACATCAGGTCAGAAACTCCTAACATGAACTTACTCATCCGAGCCTTAGGTTCAGCAACCATTTTTGGAGCATATATGGATAGCTGAGTAAATTTCACAACATACTCCTAAACAATCATGGAGTTCTACTTCAGATTGATGAAATCCTCCACTTTATCTTCCCTCAATTCACGAGAAAAGAATCAGTCCAAGAACATAGTCATGAACTTATCTCACTCCACCGGATCTCCACCAATCCGTCTTTCCTATTTTCACTATTGGTACCATATTTGGGCCACTCCCTTCAGTTGATAGGTGGTTAAATCTAAACTCTCGATGGAGGTGACACCCATGATCTGGGTGATCTTTTGAACCTCATTGATAAAATCCTATGGGTCTTCATCTAAAGTCTTGTAGGTCTTCATCTATCCTCAGCCCATGAAATTCTAGGGGATTCATCCGACTGAAGTCCTGGAAATTAGTAGCAGCTGAAGTTCCATTAAGGTTAGCAGGGGCAACGACCTACTGGTTGACCTAGTTGGTCCCAGCCTAGGAAAGAATCTGAAATGCAGCCCAAAACTCAGCATGTGTCACCTTCTCAGTTAGAGGAGTTATTGGAGCTAGTGGCACTTGTTGGTTTGCATTTTTGTTCTTTCTTCCATTAGCTCATCTGGGATGTATTGTATGTAAATGTGTAGGGCACGAGTTAGAAGGTTATTTTTAGAGTTTCAAACTCTATCGCATGATAAGAATCATGAAAGAAAGGAAATTTCCCAAAACGTCTTGTAGCCTCTTCCTGATAAGTGTGGCGTGCTTCACACCCGTGAACAAGACTCTACTTGATGAGGCTTTTAGACACTATAGGACTCTCTAAACCGATGCTATGATACGATGTTTGTTACGACCTGAGTCTATACCCTGGATGCGACATTGTTCCTTGAGCCACATGTGACCCCAAGCTAATCCATGGCATAACATATTTCTAACATGATATAAACTTATAAAGAATTTGAGCGGAAGCTAACTGAATTGTAAGTCATTTTATAAATAAATACTAAATAAAAAGATTAACCTAATACAACTCTGTCTAAAAGCCTCTAATAACTAATGAGCTGCTAGAACAAGTCCCCAACTAACTCTAACTCTGAAATTAAACTGAAGAAAAAATACTAATGAAAGACGATAGCTCTAGTCCTCAAGAGGTGAGGACTCACCACTGTCAAATGCTGGTAATTATTGGAAGGAGTCTAGACACGATGCTGAGTCTGGGTACTTGAGCCTATATCATGAAATGATATAGCATAGAGAGTATGGAGTTAGTATATTTAATGTACTATGTATGTGAGATATGCAACTAAAAACATACAGATGCTAGTAAAATCTGAAGATAAAACTGAGGTGACATGCAATAAACCTACTTAAATGCATAAATATTGTAAATGTATCATAGAAACCTGAAGATACTATAAATTCTTGAAAAACTGGTTTTTAGGGTCAAGTACACATACTAAAATCTGAAAACTGAGAATACACTAAAGTCTGTGATTGTACTATGGGAGATCCTATTAATCGACTTATAACCACATGAGGTAGTTGTGGAGTTTGATGTTTAATCCCCATCGATAGGGCCCATTGTACCTTACTAGGGTAGCGAATGGTCTGTATGATCACTAATTGAGTCCCATTTTGGCTAATAATATATGGTGGGATGTAGTTCTGGATCCTGGATGCACTGAACCTTGCATCAGTCGATGTTAAGTACTACTCCTAACTAAAGACATAACTATGTGTATGTATATAACTATAATGTACTAATAGTTCGAAATTGATTTCCTAAGACTAAGTCAGAATTACTTATCTGGAAGTGTGCTGAGAGTTTAAAGGACCTGGTAACTGATAATACTGATACATCTTATTATGATGAGAATATTAATAATATTGATATAGCTAAGTATTCTAAGAATACTAATAATACTGATAAAACTCAGTATATTGTAAAGTACAATTACATAAATCATAAGGAATCATATGTATTTAGAAGGATCATGCTATTGTCGGAAATACTAGTTTATGAAGCAATTTTTATAGAATATCATGCTGACATTTTGGTTATGAAAACTGACTGTACAAACTGAAAATAACATCATGTATACGTAACAATACTAGTCATGGAAACCTTAAATCATAGAGAAAAGATAAGGAAATTCAACATGGAATGAAAACCCTAAATCATGAATTTCTAGAGAAACTATATTACTAGGGTTTTTAAAAATAATTTGGAAAAAAGGATGTAAGGAGATCCTTGTTGATGTCCCACATACCTGAAGAAGAAAAATTCATTACTAGATCTTGAAGCTTAGAGCTTTGGAGAAGAATCTTAGCTTGGCTTGAAAGAGTTCTTAAAAATGCTAAGGTCTGTTCTGAGAGTCTAAGAGAGAATGAGAGGGAATGATCAATAAATCTGCTAAATCCCCTTAAAAATTGCCCTAATACTATGTATTTTATGATTTAAAGGGTAGGGAGTTACGAAAATACCCCTAGGAATTTATACTAAGAACTGCCTATCCAGTCCCAATGAGTCAAACAATGGGTTGTTGGTTGTCACCATGACTCGTTGTGGTCAGTCATTGCCTCTGGACCCAAAATTCAACTTCTCTATTCTTCTTCCAACGGATAGGCAGAACGAACTTTCCTTTGGTATAATGAGTTGTTGTTTCCACCCGTCATTACTGTAATGATTCTAAAAACCTTTTGAACTCTATCTAACGGCTCATCAGGATGAGTACTCCAATAACTCATCAGGTAACTCATTGGTTCGGGGAAATTTTCAATAACTGTATGATCTTCGTAAGGATGGTAGACTCTTCAACTCGTTACTTCCTCAAACGGTTCATTCTATGACATTCTGTTAGGAGGAAGAAAATTAGAGGAGCTAGCAACGACTCTTCTAACGGGTCATTGGTTCTAAAAAGTCTCATTTGATGAGTCATTTTAAGATTAAATTGCAGGTTTCCTGCTGGTTCCCACTCCAAGTCTAGGGTCTGATCTTAGAAACTTTTACGGTGTCGCAGTTTCTGGACGCAACAAGTCTTTGGCGCCGTAGTCGGGGACTAAGAAGTTGGTTATTTTCTTGTTTGTCTTTTAGTATTTTATTTTTTTAGTTGCTAATGACTTGTGCTTAGTCGTTGATTTTACAAGTACGATTTTACGACTGTGATAAGCTGGAAAGATTAAAAGAGATAGTTGAACTGCATCCTAAACCTGAAATATTATTCTACCAATCAAGGAAATAAGCTACTTTATATCCATCTAGCAGGTTCAAGAATGGGAAGTAGCTATTCAGGATCGAGAGACGAATCCAGCAGAGATGGCAGAACAGAGACCTGTCCATGAAATGGAAATCTCACTCATGAATAAAATTACCTCAAGCATCTGCAAATTGAAAATTGGAGGTTTATTAGTGCTTCAAGCAGTGAGAGGGTGAGAATCTATACCAAGCTTGGGAAAGATTCAAGTTGCTCCTCAGATATTGCCTTATTGCCATAAGAAAAATAAGGTAGTGGTGCACATGTTTAAAGAGAGCCTTGATCCACACACAAAGATACTATTGGATTCAAATGTAGGTGGTCAGGCATTATAAAAAATGTATGATGAATTATATTCCCTTCTTAATCATATATCGCAGGGAAATCTAGAATGGAATAGAGATAGCTCAAGGGCAACGGTAAAGAGAGCAGCTAGTGTGTTCGAAGTTGATAGTTTCACTGCATTGTTTGCACATCTAGCCACCATGTGGTAATACCCCGAAAGTCTATAAAATTAAACCCAAGAATTGAATAAGAAGAATTAGAAAAAATTTGCACTAGGTCATAGAACTACTCATTAAGTCACTTGACGGATCATTGAGTGACCTGTCAAGGGGTTCTAGTCTAGAGAAGATTCATGATTAGGGGGTCACTACGGATAGTGTGACGACTCATGGTGTGACTGAAGGAGTCGTTAGTAGGCCCGTTGTATGCTGAGTAAGTTTCAGTCCNAACCTACCACCTAAACCCCTCATATGTGACGACTCATGGTGTGACTGAAGGAGTCGTTAGTAGGCCCGTTGTATGCTGAGTAAGTTTCAGTCCAGGAGACTTAACGGGTGAACGAAGGAGTCGTGGTGTCACTTCACGACTCGTCAAGTGGGTCATTGTCAGGGTGGTTGAGGAAAGGGGATGGAATTTCCAGTGGTGACGACGAGTGCATGAGACTAGTTTTCATTCCACCTAACGAATCGTTGACTCCTCCAATGGTTTCGAAGTTCAAATTGCCAGAAAGATTCTAGTAGTGGCAACGAGTGAGTACAATGAGCCATCAGTGGACCCAATGACTCATTAGGTCCCTTGTTGGGACTATCAGGATCACTTTTCTAAGTGAATTGTTAAGGACATTTTTGTAATTCCTAAGCTCCAAAGCTTTAAACTACATCATTTTAAACCCTAAAATAAGTGTTTTAAGATGGTTTATCCTATGTCAAGTCATTAGACTTTTCCACACATTCAAAGCTTTGAAGTTATTGGAAGAGTAATTTAGAAATTCTATCAATTCTTCCCAAATTCTCTTGGGCTTTCAAAGAAAAGTTAAGAATCAGTTTATCCCAGTATGTATGGCTATGAATGAGAGTTTTCTTACACTCCTATGCCCAAATTTCACCTTAAGTTTATGAAATCAAGTCTTAATTCAAGTTTATGACCTAATAGGTTCTAACCCAATTTCATGTAATTCTCTATTATATTCCTATGGGTCAATTTCCCTCATATTTCAACGCATGTTTTAAGATTTGTGGGAATATTTTATATAAAAATTGATAATAAATTCATGATTTCTAGTTATTAGATGTTATGCCATATTATGTATGTTTTATGAAAAGTAAAGTTTATGATTCATGATTTTCAGTTTGATGAGATATCTAGCATGAATGAATATTTATAAATTAGCCATGTGCGATTCTATGATTTTGACTTATGAAGTCTATTTCATGTCGACATGATTTTAAGATTTGGGCAGGCCCCCACAGGTTAACCTTGTTTTCATGGTTTAGCTCAGTTTTATAAAATCATCTTACCATATGGTTTGGAGTTAGTACTCTCATTTTTAGTTTATGGTATTTTTGGAGCCGGGACGCCCAAATGTTCAGATTTTAGAATATGCATGTAATTATGATTTTAGCTTTGTTGAAAAATGATGGGAGCACCTTGCATATTTTTGGGACTAGTGTCTAGCACCAGGTAGGCTAGGGTCCAGGTAAACCTCGAGTCCTTCCCACAACCCTCACCATGACTCGTTACTTCCTCTGATGAGTCGTGGTTAGCTTCCGTTATGTTGACTGGAAAAATATTGATATCCCATCCCACAACTGGTGACCAGACCCGTTACTTTCCCTTAAGCTGGGGATTGGTTCCCACTACGGCTCCATACGATGACTTGTTGTAGCAAACAACGATTCGTTACTTCACTCATTGCTTCCCACTATTAGCAGACCATATCTTACTACAACTGCTTCCCACGGGTTGTTGGTCGGACCAACGATCCATTGGGTCGTCAATTCTATGGGATTTTTCCCTGATCCAGCCAACTTCCATTTTTAAATCCCAATTCTAATCTTAGGCACTTCCGGGGTCTTACAATATCTCCCCCTTAGGAACATTCATCCTCAAATACTGGAAAACATACAAAAAACATAGAAATGAAATCATTATACTTAAATACTGATCATTTAAACCAAAAATTGATGGAAGAACTATCTCCGATTCTAACTATATAGCTGAACTGAATTCATGATTCATATGCACATCCATATACATAAAGTAACTTGAACACATGAACTGAACATGAAAACTGAATAGAGTTTTAGGGAAAAACGGATACCTCAAGCTGGAAATGAGCTGGTAGAGAATAAATGTGGGTATCTAGCCATCATATCCGCTTCGGCTTCCCACTAGCTCCCTAAACATGTTGATTCCTCCATAACACATTAACTGAAGCTACTTCCTTGCTCCTTAGCCTTCGAACCTGACGATCCAATATTTCCACCGAGACCTCCTCAAAACTAAGGCTGTCTTTCACACCAACACTTTCCACCAGGACAACTAGAGCTGGATCACCCAAACACTTCTTTAAGAGCCACACATGAAAAACAGGATGCACAGAAGCTAATTCTAAGGGAAATTCCAATTCATATGCCACCTTGCCAACACATTTCACAATCCAATAGGGGCCAACATAATGGGGGCTAAGTTTTTCTTTCTATGCAAACTGCATCACCACTCTTCTTGGGATATACCTTCAGAAACACCCAATCATTAATTTCAAATTATAATTATCTACTTCTCACGTCGGCATAGGACTTTTGGCGACTCTGGGTGGTTTTAAACCTGTCCCTTATCAATTGAACCTTCTCCTTAGCTTTGTGAACCGAATCCGGCCCTATCATTGCCGCCTCACCAATCTCAAACAATTTGATGGGCGATGTACATCTCCGCCCATAGAGAGCTTTGAACGGCCCCATCAAAATACTGGAAAGATAGCTGTTATTGTAGGCAAACTCGATAAGAGGCAAGTGATCATCCCAATTGCCTTTGAAGTAAATTATGCATGATCTCAACATGCCCTCGAGGGTATGAATTGTCCGTTCCACTTGACCATCCTTTTTTGGGTGAAATGTTGTGCGGAGCTTAAATTGGGTGCCCCTGTCTGAAATGATGGATAAGGGCACTCCATGCAATCAAACTAGCTCTCGGATATATAGTTTGGCATAATCTTCCAACAAATCCGTGGTTTTGACCGGTAGGAAATGAGCAGCCTTGGTCAACCTATCTACCACAACCCAAATGGAGTCATATTGTCGAAGAGCGTGAGGTAAGCCTGTGATGAAGTCCATATTAATTTCTTCCCACTTCCAAGTAGGAATGTTGTTATACTGAAGCACACCTCCCCGCCTATGGTGCTTGGCCTTTACTTGCTGACAGTTTGGACACTTAGCTACAAAATTCTGCAATATCCTTCATCATGCTATTCCACCAATAGATCTCCTGTAAGTCACGATACATCTTGGTGGCACCTGGATAGATAGAATACCTGGATCCATGAGCCCATGCAACATCTGGCTCCTCAAATAATCAACATCCAGAACACATAGGTGACCTGGGTACCCAAGCATTGAATCTCCCCCTTTGGAGAAGACCTCTACTTTCTGATTTTGAACGGCTTCCTTCAACTTTACAAAAATTAGGTCCTCATCTTGTCTAGATTTTACATCATTCAGCAAGGATAGTTCTGATCCATTCTGAACAACCACACAACCTGGTTGGGTCATCCAACATAACTCCTAACCTTGCGAGTCGATGCACATCCTTCACCAGCTCCTTCTTCCCCTAATCCACATGAGACACACTCTCCATAGAGAGTCTACTTATTGCAGCCGCTACTACATTGGCCTTACCCTGATTGTAAAGCACACTCATATCGTAGTTCTTGAGTAGCTCCAACCACATCCTCTACCGAAGATTGAGATCCTTCTAAGTGAAGACATATTGTAAGCTCTTATGGTTCATAAACACATCCACATAGACCCCATACAAATAATGTCGCCATATCTTCAATGCGAACACCACCTTAGCCAATTCAAGATCATGGGTCGGTAAATTCTTCTCATGAACTTTTAGTTGTTTGGAGGCATATGCTAACTTTCCTGTGCTGCATCAATACACACCCAAGTCCGATCCTTGAAGCATCACAATACACCACAAACCCATCAGTACCCTCTGGTAGAGTTAACACCAGTGTTGAAGTAAGTCGAGTCTTCAACTCCGGGAAGCTCTTCTTACAAGCCTCTGACCATTGGAATTTCAATTTCATTTAGGTCAATTTGGTCAAGGGTGATGCAATAGATGAGAATCCTTCAACAAATATTCAATAATAGCCGGCTAGACCCAAAAGTATCTAGATATCTGAAGGATTCACCGGCCTAGGCCAATTCTTCATCGCCTCTATTTTATGAGAATCCACCTTTATGCCCTCACTTGATATCACATGGCCCAAAAACTCCACAGAGTTCAACCAAAACTCACACTTGCTGAATTTGGCATATAACTTGCGATCCTTGAGTGTCTATAGCACCACCCTCAAATGAGCGGCATGCTCCTCCTTGCTTCGAGAGTATATCAAGATGTTATCAATAAACACAATCATGAACATATCTAGGTATGGCTTGAGCACCCTGTTCATCAAGTCCATAAAAGTTGTAGGAGCATTCGTTAGTCCAAAAGACATAACTACAAACTCATAATGACTATACCGCGTCCCGAAAGCTGTCGTTGGGATATCACTCTCCCGAACACTAAGCTGATGGTACTCGGATCTGAGATCTATCTTCAAAAAGCACTTGGCCCCCTAAAGCTGGTCAAACAAATCATCAATCTTGGGAAGAGGGTACCTGTTCTTGATGGTAACCTTGTTCAATTGCTGATAGTCAATGCACATCCAAAGAGAACCATCCTTCTTTCGAACAAATAAGTTTGGCCTGATGAAACCCTTATCTAACAGGTCCTTCAACTGCTCCTTCAACTCTTTAAGCTCAGTTGGAGCCATTATAGAAGGAGGATAGATATAGGCTCCATGTCGGGAGGAAGGTCAATGCCAAAATCAATTTCCCTCTCAGGAGGAACACCTGATAAATCAGCAGGGAATACTTTCGGGTACTCACGCACAACTAGAACTGACTGGATAGTTGCGGTCTCGGACTCAAAATCCTTAACCCTAACTAGGTGATACATACAACCCTTGAAAATCATCTTCCTGGCCTTAAGGTAGAAAATAAATCAACCTACAGGCACGATGAAACTACTCTTCCACTCCAAGACTGACTCACCCGGAAAGCGAAACTCCACCGCACGGGTTCTATAATTAACAGAAGCGTAACACGCATACAACCAGTCTGTGCCAAGAATTATATCAAAGTCAAACATGGCTAACTCTACAAGGTCTGCGGAGGTTCCTTATGCAATAAAGTGATCGATAACCTTCTATACACTCTTCTAGCTACAACCGAATCACAAATGGGAGTAAAAACTGAAAATCGCTCTGACAAAATATAAGGACCAACTCCAAAGCTACTAGTAATATCAGGTGTCACAAAAGACAAGGTAGCCCCTAGATCTAACAAATCATAAGCATCAAGGTGAAATACTCGTAACATACCAATAACCATATACGGTGAAGTCTCCTGCTCCTAACGCGAGTCGAGGGCATAGAGTCTATTTTGGTGCGGTCCTCCACCCCCACTAGTAGAAGCCCCCTGCGGAGCTGAACGTGCTTGAGTTGCTGTAGACCTGGTAGTTTGTGCACGACCTCTATCATTATCCTGTCTAGCAAATGTACAAGATCGAAACATGTGGCCAGATCCACCACACTCATAGCAAATATTTGAGCCAAGCAAGCACTCCCCGGCGTGACTATTGTCGCACTTTCCGCAGGCCGGAGAAGTGCCCTCTACTTGCGTGCCCCTCTGGTCCCTAGATCCTGAAGCCCTACTCCTCTTATCACCCTTGGGTCTTGATGGAACACTAGCTAATGATGGTGATGGAGCTAGTGACATTTGTTAAAACTGAGGGTGGTGACCACCGCCAAATCATTGATGAGTAAACCCATGGCTATCTGTCTTGGCCATTTTTGCCTCTATCTCCCTCATGTGAGCCGCCTCCATCTGCTAGGCGTACAACACTATCCGAGGGAAATTCATGTACCAGTGGAGCATAGAGGTCCTGCAATCTTTGTCCAAATAGCCCCCACGCCATGAACAAACCAGCTCACCCGCGCCCTCTAGGGCATACTTTGACAAGCGAGTGAACTCGAGAACATACTCCTGTGTTGTCATCCTCCCCTTCTTCAGATTTACGAACTCAGCTGCCTTCAGCTCCCTCATCTCATAAGGGAATAACCGATCCCAGAATTCAACATAGAATTCCTCCCAAGTGACCGAGCCTACCCCAGTGGTCCTGCTATGTTTCAATTGGCGAAAGTAGATGTGCACGACCCCTTTCAACTGGTACGAGGCCAACTCCATGCACTAAACACCATTCTGTTGTGCCCCGCACCGCAAGCGTACGGGTCGTGCTAGTAATATAGTGGCTCTTTTGAAGAACCAGAATGTCGAACCAACAAGGACTTTACCAATTCAGCTAACTATCAAGTTCAAGTGTGATATTAAATACCAAAAATGTTGATTATAAAATTTTTCGAGATCGTTTAACTAAGTCTAATTGTGGTCAACGAAATATTCTGAATTCACGTAAGGAGCAACATAGAGTTAAAGCCGAATAATCATGCGATACTACGATTTGCAATGGTTTAAGTATGAAACTATCAGTTGTCTTCTCACATAATTAGAATTGCATGTTCATGGCCTTTCGAACATCTAAACACGACAAACTAGCCTCACTACTCCATTGAGAGCGAGGATATTAATTCTAGTTCGTGGGCAATTAATTACGTGGATGTGGTTTAAGTGGATATGCTTAGGGACTCTCGAACTCCTAATAATTCGACTCAACCTAGCTTCACAACTACTTCTTCGAGTGGTGATGTGATAATTCTAAGTTGGTGTCTTGCAATCTTCCCGTTTTATCAACCAAGCAAGGTATAAGGTGTATTTCTATCCTAACACAAATTATATCGTGAGATACAATCATGCTCCCTACATTCTCTTGTTCTGGCCTAGGTAAATGCTTTCTCAAGCATTTGCCTAAG
>JACEIK010006468.1:25198-47508 GCA_018107945.1 Datura stramonium
AAATTAAGCCTGTCGTGGAATGGCTCCGTGTCACGGAGTGTATCGCGGAGCACTGCCTCCGTGACACGGAGGTAACGTGGAGGCACACTGGAAATTGCCTTAGAATGCCAAGATGCCGATGGTTGCCACGCTGGAAGGCATGACACGCTGCTCATGCAGCGTGATGGCATGGTGCTGGCGCGCAGCACGCCTAGCGTGGCACGACGCTGGTACACAGGACGGTTGCCTGCATGCTGCCTTCTCTCGCGCCTAGCATGGGCGTGGCACGGCGCTAGGCGCGGCACACGCACAGCGTGGCACGCTGCCTGGCGCGGACAGCCTTGCCAAGGCATGCTCCTTATCGACTTTCGCAAATTTCTCCCATCTCCATTCCTCTACTTCAGCAACTTATAAATTAGTTCCTAAAATTCATTGAAACCTGCAAAACAAGGACTAGTCATGTTGGTTAGTACATATATTCACATTTATATAAAATCACATGAAAATGTATATAATTAATTAGCTAAACAAGACTAAATTAAGTTATAAAGCATCACNATATAAAATCACATGAAAATGTATATAATTAATTAGCTAAACAAGACTAAATTAAGTTATAAAGCATCACTCGGGCATGCTATTTTGCCCGAGATCACATTCACCCCCATGACTTGAGTTATCTTCAAAATCTCTTCTATGAACTCATGCAGGTCCTCATCTACTTTTAACTCGAGGAACTCTGGCGGGTTTATTCTCAAAAAGTCCCTGACTCGAGTCGTCGCTACATTGCCAATTTGCGGAATATGCGCTACCGCCGCTGATTGACCTGAGTGGTCAAGGCCTGTGCAAGCATCTGAATAGCTGCCCGAAACTCAGCTTGGGCAACTGGCTCTGGTGCCTGGTGTTCCTGAACTGGTGGGGCCTGCTGGTGCCTATTACCATTGCCATCCTCGTGGAAATCTCCATTTCTATTCCTCCTATTATGCATTCTTTGGGGATCCATGATTTTGTACTCACGAATATCACGAATTAGAAGGATAGGGAGAAATTTCATCACACGACATAGATTGTGAAAGAAGGAAACATTTCCTATAGGTCTCGCAGCCTCTTTGTCATAAGTGTGGCGCGCTTCACACCCATGAAAAAGACTCTACACTACGTAGCTTTCAGACACCCTAGGACACTTCAAGCCTATTACTCTGATACCAAGTTTTTCATGACCCGGATGTAGACCCGAATCGTAACACGGGACAAGGAGCCCCCAGAGACTCCAAGTCTACCCATGGCATAAGCATACATCTAACTCCATATCATTAAAACGAAATACTTAACATATCAACATAGAGGAAGCATGAGCATAACATAACTTTGTAAGCGTAACATACTACATACATATCGGTTGAGTACTACATAAAGTCTAAAATCCTCTAATGTATCAGATGGGTTGATGGGACAACATCCCCAACTAACCCGACAAACTAAAAACTAAAAGGAACATCAATGTCTGAATCAAATGGTCCTCGGAGAATGAGGACTCACCAACGAGCTAGATGCTAAACTCCGAGACAAGCTAATATTGATGATGGATCTAAAGATCAGAGTCTGTATCATAAAATGGTACAACATAGAGTATACGGTCAGTACGTGGAATGTACCGAACATGCAAGGTAAGTAAAACGGACATTTAAAAATACATAGAAGCTCATAAATGATCATAAGAGAAGGACCACATGCTCGTATCACAAATATTAGAATATAAGATAATGCTCAAGGTTTTCAAATCGTTCGTAAACCATTCATTACCATAGTCATAAGAGAAACATTATTAAATCATCACTTGATCCAAAGACATAAACATAACAATGCATAAGACATGCGGAACAATGGGGGGACTCATCATAACCGAAATCATCATGGTAGAGCCTTACATGATTCCCCAACTATCTCACTCAAGTGGGTAGAGTCTCCCCTGGCTTGCCTGGCGAGGGACATGCATTATGTGATATCACGAAATAGGGGATCATTATCATTATAATGTTTCATTATAAACCCATAGTGGCACGTTGTTATGAGACACCGATATAGTCCTTTGAACGCCGGGCCTCTCGGTGCTAGACACGGCTCCCAAAAATATGCACATTAGGCTCGTATGTAAATTAATAACATCATTCTTTGAGATTCATGGCCAAATAAACAATTATCATCATTGATCCCCATTAAAACATGATTAGCCAAGAATCAAAGGCCCTTTAATCGGCCAACATCATAAATCGATAAGTCATGAGATCCATTTCATAAATCGTAAATCATTCTTGAACATGTGGGCATTTCCCAATAATTTACCATGCTTGAAAATACTCAATTCATTGGAAAACATGATTATAAACGTGGGTAACTTGAAAACATGTTTTTCATCATCAATAATTCATCATACATAAACATTCATCATAAACGTTCACTTTCATGAACTCTTCATAAATGGGCATTTTAATATGTAAATCTTGAAACATGATTTTTAAGGGAAAAACACATAAAGCTTGCCCATAATTCATAATTCAATAATAGTAATTCAATCAGATCAAGCCCATACAGAGAAATCGAATTTTCATGCATGGGTAAAACCCCCCCCAAGGAATTTAGATAGGAAATTTCATGAATTGAAGGAGATTAGGCATGGGTGTGAAAGGATTCAACCATTTATAACCCTACATACCTGGGGAATATTAAATCTCACCACTCCTTGAAAGCCTAAAGAAAAATTTGAAGTAAACCTTCAAGAACATTCTTGATCACCTCCTCAATCCCTTAACCTTGCATGCATGGGAAAAGAATAAGCTTAGGGTCGGATTTACCCTTAGTAAACACTTATTTTCAAGCCCTAAACAACATAGTTTAGGAACCTAGGACGTAGGAATGACAAAACTGCCCTTAATGAAAACCCTAAAAAATCAACACTCGGTAAACCAACGACTGGACTAAGGATCGTTAGTGGATACCACGACTCGTGGTATCCATCCGTCGTCCCCACTTCCAAGCATCATGTCTTCAGATTCGACCTCACGACTCGACAGGACTAGCCTTCCTTTTAGAAAATGGGTCATTATCTCGTCCGTTGTTTCCTCCTTCGGGTCCTGTACTAATCCTTCCCATGACCCTAACTACAACTCGTTACTTCCTCCAATGGGTCATGGTTAGCTTCCGTTATATAGACTGGAAAAATTATTGATCCCATCCCACAACTGGTGACGATGACCCATTACTTTCCCTTAAGCTGAGGACCAGTTCCCACCACGGATCCATAAGACGACTCATTGTAGCGAACAATGATTCGTTACTTCGATCATTGCTTCCCACTGTCACCAGACCATATCTTCCCACGGGTCGTTGGTTGGACCAACGATCTGTTGGGTCGTTTGTGCTATGGGATTTTTCTCAATTCAAGCGAACTTCAATTTTTAAATACCGGGTCTAATATTAGGCACTTCCGGGGTCTTAAAACTACCGATTGAAGACATAATATTTATATGTATACACTTTATTGATTAGCTCAAGAATGGACATCTGGAAGTGTCCTGAGAGTCTAAATGACTTGATAAACTGATAGCTGAAACCCTGATAACTGATAAATGACATTTATGAAGATACCGAGCATACTTATAATAAGAAATTATTGAATTTTATTTAAAGAATTTATGCTAAAATTCATGCTCAAGTGATAGAATCATGATAATACAACATTTCTGACCGGATTCTAAATCATGTAAGTTTTATCCCAAAATCATGCGAAAGATTAGGGCTAGGAAAGAATATTGTAGAAATGAAAGTAAGACATGAATTTTGGATAATAATAGTCATGGAAACTTCAAAACATTGAGAAGATAGGGAAATTCAACAATTAGAAGAAAATCCTAGGTCACGATTTTTAGAAAAGTTTAAAGCAATGCATTACTGATAATCTTGGGATAAAAGGGAAAAGGGAAATCCTTGTTGAAGTCTCACATACCTATGAAAGAAAACCCCTGAGAAGAAGCTTGAATTTCTAAAGGTGTAGAAGAACCTTAGATCTTGCTTGGGTGAGTTCCTGAGTTTTTACATACTTTTCTTGAGAGGTTAACTCAGAAATGAGGGAGAAGAATTGACTAACTCTCATTAATCCCTTGCCAAATTATCCCAAAAAGACATAGTTTAGGAGTTACAACCATAGGAAATTACTAGTATACCCTTATAAAAGCTGAAGAATTGTCCTGCTAGACCTCACATGTCGTACCATGACCCGTGGTGACATACCACGGGTCATGGTATGAAATTCATGGCATCTGGGCGACTTAACTGCTTGTTGAAACTCTTGTTATAGGTACTTGGTATGAGTCATACCTAGATACCACAAGTCGTACCATGACTAATGGTGACTGGCTAGTCCTGTTCGTCAAACCAGATAGTGCTTCACTAAATTGTTCATAACATTTTAATTCAAACTTTGATTGACACAAGGTTAGATATGTTGGAAAGAGGACTCAAAGAGCTTCAATGTTTTGTGATTGATCACCCAAAAACACTTTGTAAACTGGGAGTTATGGCTATTTAATGTTGATCCTTGTAAGAACTTATATGTAAACTCAATCAATAGAAAAGCCCTCAACTCAACTTTATGCTAGAGTTTCCTTGTGAAATTTGCATCCAATGCACTTCTCACACCTAAGAATTGATCTTAACACTTAGTTTCCATAAAGTTCATTGGGTTCGGGCCTATCTAAGTGCAGCTACATGTAGGATTTCGCCTTGAGTCACACTTAGGATAAGTCCTAGACAAGAATCTATGCATGAGATTCACAAGATCCTTAGAACATAAGACATCACATCCAAGGATCCCACAAAAGTCATAATCAGGACTAGATATTGATTCAACACAATAGAGTATGCGAATTCATAAGCCAAATAGGGAATCTACAATGTATGACAAAAGAGTGCTACATTTCTCATTTCAAATGCCTTTTTTTTTTATTTCTCAATTTCATGACACATTTCAAAAATTATTTTTATGGTACCTCTCGAAACAACTCAACAAAAGTCTCAAGAAAGATATAGCTTTTTCCCTTAAGAGAATCGCCTCACAATCTATCATCGGGAGGTGCCAACCCGGTTTGACAATGTAATACTCTGGGGAGGCCTAAGAATACACCTGGAAGTTGAATTTGGAAAGTGCAGAAAAATTGGGAAAACATCACAAAACGGACGACTCAAAAACTCGTGGGTGGATACCACGAGTCCTCGAAAGAAGTCGTGGTTCGAGAAGTTCAGGGGAGCGGTAAAGACAACGGACGGTTTAACTACTCATTGTCAAGAACAACGATTCATTGTAACGGATCGTTGGAAGGACTGCATGAGGCTGAGGGAGAAACAACGGGACATCCCACGATTCGTGGTGAGGAGGAATGACCCATTGGTTTAAGTCGTTGCTTGTGGGTTGAGGTTTCTAGTGCATTCAACGGATGGAGACCAAGAATCGTTAGAAGGAACCACGAGTCGTGGTGTGGCTCGTGGAAAGGGAAGTCAGGTTGGTCAAGGAGTAGACGACGGTCGATTCAACGACCCGTGGGTTAATGTAATGACTCATCCTTACAAGTCGTGGGAAGGATCTGAGATATGTTATGAGGCAGTGGACCTGACGACTCAATACCACGAGTCGTGGTATGTTGCCACGATCCGTTGGGTCAGTCGTTGGTCCATTCGGGATAGTTTTCAGGAAAATAATTTTAAGGGATTTTCCGACTTTTTCACTCTTCTAGACCCTAAATTATATCTTTTTGGATATTTTCTGTGTGTGATAAGATTAGTTAAGTCCCTTATGCACGCCCATTCTCATGCAAGAACTTTAGAGAGATTTTTGGGAGAATCAAGGCCTTCTTCCCCAAATTTTCATTAATTTCTTTGTGGATATTCAAGGAACTATGAGTCAATCAATTTCCATGTATGTATGGTTTTAGAATGGGTGAAATTCTTCCCCACCCATGCACAAACTTCAATTTAAATCATGAATCTTCCTAATAAAGTCTATGGGGTTTTACTCAACTGCATGAAAAATGTGATTTCTCTTTGTGGGTATGATTTAACGTGGTTTTAGTTAGCAAATTATGAATGATGCGCAGGTTTTATTATTATTTTCTTTAAATCATGTTTCAATCTTTTAAATCTAGAATGTTTATTTGATGAAAGTTCATGAAAGTTATGATTTATGATGACTACTCTATAATTTGCGTTTATTGATGATGGAAAAACATGATTTCCAAGTTACCCATGTTTATGAGCATATCTTGAAAGAATTGAATATGATGAAGTATTGGACAATGCCCACATGTTGAAGAATGATTTACTATTTATGAAGCGAATTTCATGATTTATTAATTTTTGATGTTGGCCGATGAAAAGGGCCTATGATTCTTTGCTTAGCATGTTTTAAAGGGGATCAATGATGATAAATGTTATGTTTTAGCCAATGAATCTTAATGTATGATGTTACTGATTTATGTATAAGCCTATATGCATGTTTTTGGGAGCCGCGTCTAGCACCGAGCTGCCCAGCGTTACAAGGACTACGCCGGTGTCTCAAAACCACGCGCCACCGTGGATTTCTAATAATGTATTGTATTGATAATTATCCCCTCAAATGTGATTCATGCCTTATGCATGACCCTCGTCTAGTCTACCCACTTGAGTGAGATAGTTGGGGCATTATTAAAGGCTCTACCATGATAGTGTCGGTTATGACGAGTTCTCCCATTTTTCCGCATGTTTTATGCATTGTTATGTTTATGTTGTGGCTCAAGTTATGTTTTGATAAAGTTTACTTACAATTATGATTATGAACGCTTTATGAATGATTTGAAAGCCTTGAGCCTTATGTTTTTTTATGGAATTATGATACATGCATGATGTCCTTCTCTTACGTTTACTTATGAGTTTTGTTTTACTTTTAAATATTCATTTTTACTTATCTTGCATACTCAGTACATTTCACATACTGACCACATACTTTCTATGTTGTATCATTTCATGATACAGGGTCTGGATCTCAGGCTCGTTCTCATCCTTAGTCCATCTCAGCTTATGCTTTCAGCTTGTTAGTGAGTCCTCAAGTTCCGAGGGATGCTTGATAGACTTTCATGTTCCCATCAACTCATCTTATGTATTAGAGGCTTTTAGACAAGTATGTAGTGCTCAACTGTGTATATCTTTAGTAGTTTACGATGTTACGCTATGATTACGTTTCTGCTATGTTTTTATGATTAACATTCCGCTTATTTGAATGAGATTAGTTGTATGCATGAGCCATGGATCGACTTGGGGTCCCTTGTCCCGTGTCTACGATCCGGGTGTACGTTCGGGTTGTGACAGACAACAAAGGAAAAATAAAGAACAATGCTCCTTAAGAAAGAATTGTGGTATGAAGAAAAACCCTTGGAGTTTGATTACTATTCTATTATTTACATAGGAGAACAAAAGAGTTTGGGTCATAAAACAAATTTGACAATTCAAAGTAAGGACCCATTTTGCAGCACTAAGATATACACTCCCCTCCCCCCGCATCAAAGAAGACATTGCCCCCAATGGAACAAAAAAAAGAGAACAAGTTGAAGGGGACTTCCTGACAAAATTAGTGATTGGTATGAGGGCCCCACGAATATGTGGTTGTATCACAATGCAAAGAGGTTGTTTTCGATGCATTTGGCATCAATGGGTCAGCTAGATGTTCAAAAGGTTTCCACGGTCTGGGGACCACCCATTTATTTGGTAGGGTTCGAAGCTCATGATATAAAGTGGTATCTACCCCGTAGGGTTTCCAAGATGGATCTACTTTGTGCACAATGAGCATTGGAGGTGGTGGTGGTCGGCTATGATATATCTCCTCATCAGACACCATTTTCGACGAACTGTCATACCCCATCCCCCAATCATCCGACGGGCTTTTGGGTGCCTTGGGTTGTGATGTCACTACAGCTTGCTCAGGAGTGGTTGGGTTGCTTGCAGGTGGAGGTCCAGTGAGTATATCCAAATCCTTCATCAAAACAATCACATCATTTTCTAAGACCTCAACTGTAGCATAGAGGACTCTCAACTTATCTTCAACAGGTTGCATGGCTTTCTTAATGGCTTGTTTAATTATGGATGGGATGGCCTTGGCTAACGTTACAATGTGACTTTCATGCGCTTGGCCCATTTCTGCTACTTTGAGCAAGTCAGTTGGTGTGGAGGCAAGAACCTCTGCTTCTTGGAACTAGCCTTCAATTAAGATAGAGGGCGTAGAAGGTGGTGGTTGAGTCCTGATCTCTGTACCTTTGGCCAGCTTCAAGGCTGGGGAATCTCTATCAGTTTTGGTGTCCAATGTAATCACACTATCATCCCGCACAATTTTATCCAATGCCCGAAACAATGAGCATGAAGCCCGCACACACAACATACTCATAAGGCTAGGATATGGTGATGATGTGGCTTGTTTCTTGGCCTTTCTTCTGAATTGATCTACGATGATCTCTCAAACATTGATGTGTATATTATCCATAATGCAGGCGATAAGAATTAAAACTTCAATTGGGACTTCTATTTAATTATGGGAAAGAATTAACCGAGCACAAACCAAATCAAGCCACATACGGGCTTCGAATTTCAAATCATGATGATTAATCAGACACTTGGTGATGGCCCACTGTGGTTGAACTATGGCAATTATGCTAGCTACTCATTGGAACTGGTTCACTTTATCTTCTACCTTCCTATAGAATGCTGAATTTGGTTGGATTGGCTCATCCCAATAGAGGGAATTGATTGCTTCTGGAGTTATGGGCACCTCTTGGCCACGCACCTATACAGACGATAGTCATGGAATTGTATCCCTTCGGCCTTTGTGTCTAAGGAGGCTTTGCCACGCCTTGTATGATGCATAGAAATCCCACAACAACTTCGAAAAGTAGGAGCCGATGGGTATGGTGAATGGAACCGGATCTCGCATGCCAATCTGATAGTAGATATTGGGAAAATCAGTTTTGAAGGACTCTACCTCAAATTATATTTCTACATGGATATACCGATTTTACTTAACGAACATGTAATACTCTTCCATTCTAGCTAGCCCAAAGAGAATATGTGTGAGGTTTTGACTTTTATTAGAAGGTGAGGTTTGTGCATCGATGTTGCTCATTGGTGCTTTTCCTTTTATCATTCGTCTGGATGTTGTCAAGATGCTGCAGACTAAGATTAGTATTATGAACAAAATTGAGATAACACTTAAAACATTAGAAAAATAAATAATAACCAAATGGTTATAAGGTGACCCAAGTGATACCGACGACACATCGGTGAAAGGAAAATACGGCTCCACGAAGCACAGATGAGTTCGCTGGTAGGAACCAGTAAACTGGGTAGAAGCCGCAATCATCAGTGACCCCCACTGGTGAATTGCTGCTCTAGAATCGTGAAGCACCACTGAAACGCGGGTTTGTGATAGAAGCCAGAAAAAATTTCGATCAAACCCACGGTTTCACCGGCGATTCGTCGGACAGGTTATCTCCCACTAAGTTGAGTCAAAGTGCTTCACCATAATCCTTTAAACTTATAGATTTTTTCCGACTTAATAATGAAAATTTTCCATAAGAAAGTTTTCATTCTATCTATTATTGGGCAAGTTGTGAAGGTGACGCATCCGAGGTTACTCAGACTTCACCCCCAAAATAAAAAAAAACAAACCACACATCACAAAACAAAATATGAAAAGTGAACCACACATCACAAAACAAAACATGAGGTAATCAAATAAATACAAAGCATCAACAATATCTACTCTAATCATGCATCATGGTAGATTTTCATTCTTAATTTAAACATAAGCTAGAAAAGCCATACCAAAATGAGATGTGATAACTAGAAGAGAGGCCCTTGCATTTTCTTACTGATAGTCTTTGAATTTGTGGGAATATAGGTGGGGTGAAAATGGAAAATGGGAAGAACTATTTAAATGTAAAGAAACGGAAGGTGATTGGGCAAGAGGGAGGTGAATATTGATGGAGGTTTGGTAGAAGGGTGGTTTGTCGGGAATATGAGAGATGGTGGAAAAGAGGAAAAGTGGGAATTATAAGGTCAAAGACCAGTCGACCTTCTGAGAAGAACATAAACCTAGGTCGGGCATACCGGCGATCGCCGATGAGAACCGATGAGTAGACTATATGGATGCCGATGGGCATTACCTGTATAGGTCTCCTATTTTAGAGTCGGCAACTGATCGGCGTCTTGCGTATTGACACCGGTATTTCTCTGGATGAAACGCTAATGTTACGATTACTTATAGGTGTACTGACGAGAATTAACGGTTCGCGGATTGATATCAACATCTTGCTGGCAAGTTGTTGATTGCCTTCAAGATTATCCCGTGTACTACCTTATCTTCTACAGGAGGGTGGTGTCCCGCACTTTTGCATTTGCATTCCCCCACTGAAGCGCCAGTCATGTCCTGTCCCCCTTTTACCTTGAAATGCATTTACCTACGAAAATCAAAAACAAAAAAGCGTTAAAATGTTCAAAGAGAATAAAAAAAAGAATGCTTGGATTGCCTCCCAAAAAGCACCTTAGTTAACGTCATGGCACGACGTGGTTCCATAAGTTTTATGGTTCATCTAGGTACAGGACCTTTGTTCTCCTATGCTCCTCCAACACTCCTAAATATCTTTTTACCCTTTGCCCATTAACCTTGAATTTTGACCCATTTTCTCCTTGAAGTTCCATGACACCGCTTTTGTAAACTTGTGATACCTTGAATGGCCCTTACCATTTATATTTTAGCTTCCTTGGGAATAATCTCAGTCGTTAATTGAACAACAACACCCAGTCACCTAGAGAAAAATTCCTCTGAAAATTTTATTGGTCATGATAATGATTCATGCGGGATTTGTAAATAGCTACATTTTCATATGCCCTCATTCTTAATTCAACCAACTCATGCAGATTTTCTACTTGCCATTGGACGACTCTCTCTCATTCAAGGTTCAAGCTCTTCAGTGCCCATAAGGCCTTATGTTCTAACTCAACAGAGAGGTGGCATACCTTACCAAAGACCAGCTGATATGGAGACATTCCAATTAGTGTCTTAAATGTAGTCCGATATGCCCATAAGGCATCATGTAACTTCCAATCCCAATTTGTTCTATTCATATTACCTGTTTTAGTCAACATAGATTTGATCTCCTGATTTGAAATTTCTACTTTACCACTAGTCTATAGGTGATAAGGGGTGGCCACTTTGTGCTTCACACCATATTTGGCTAACAAGGTGCTGAACAATCGATTGCAAAAATGTGATCCTCCATCACTAATGATAGCTCTAGGAGTGCCAAATTGGGAGAAAATGTGCTTCTTCAAAAAGGTCGTTACACTCCTCCCCTCATTGTTGGGTAATGCTAAAACTTCTACCCACTTAGAGAAATAATCAACCACCTCCAAGATATACTTATTTCCATACGAGCTTACAAAGGGGCCCATGAATTCGATCCCCCATACATCGAACAACTCAACCTCTAGGATTGGTGTCAATGGAAGTTCATGCCTCCTTGAAATACTCCTTGTTCATTGACACCGAGCGCATTACTTCACAAATTCATGAGAATCCTGATACAGGGTAGGACAATAAAATCCACACTATAACACCTTTGCGGTTGTCCGAACACTTCCATAATGGCCCCCAACAGATGAAGAATGACAAGCCTCTAGAATTGGCATCATTTCCACTTCTAGGGCACACCGTCGAATCAAACCATCCGCGCAACTATGACAAAAGTAAGGTTCATACCAATAAAACTTCTGGATGCCATGTATGAATTTCTTATTTTGATGAAAGCTTAAACCCTTTGGTATGAGGTTGCTTGCAACATAGTTAGGAAAGTTCGCAAACCACGGTGTTAAGTCATGGGGTACAGCTAGAATATGTTTATCTGGGAAGTTATCATTAATTTCCTCTTGGACTTCCAGATGACCACTTGTCTCTAGGCATGATAGATGGTTGGCCACTCTATTCTCACACCCCTTATGATCCTTCTCTTTAAAGTTGAATTCCTACAACAACAAAACCCACCTAATAAGCCTGAGTTTAGCATCTTTCTTGGCCATCAAATACTTGAATGTTGCATGGTCAATGTCCACCACCACTTTGGTTCCCAACAAATATGCCTGAAACTTCTCAAACGCAAACACAACAGTGAGTAATTCTTGTTCAGCCATTATATAGTTTGTTTGTGCTTCATTTAGGATCTTGCTAGCATAGTAAATGGGGTTAAACATCTTTTCTTTCCACTGACCAAGGACTGCCCCTAATGCTACCCCGCTGGCATCGTATATGAGCTCGAAGGGATTTGACCAATCAGGTGCCGTAATGATTGGAGTGGAAACCAGCCTTTCCTTCAATTCTTCAAAGGCCTTCATACGCCCCTCATCAAAATAGAACTTTTCCTCTTTTTATAACAGTCAAAATAGAAGATGAGCTATTTTGGTGAAATCCTTAATAAAACGGTAGTAAAATTCCGCATGCCCGAGGAAACTCCTAACACCCTTCAATGTGCTTGGCAGTGGTAACTCAGCAATGGCATTGATCTCAGCTTGGTCTACCTCAATTCCTTTCTTAGAGATTTTGTACCCCGATAAAATTACTTATTTTAACATGAAATGGTATTTTTCCCAATTGAGGACCAAGTTTGTCTCATTACATCTCTTAAATACATCTTCTAGGTGTAGCAAACAATCTTCAAATGAATCCCCAAAAACTGAGAAGTCATCCATAAAGGCTTCCACTGTGTCCTCCACAATATCTGAAAAGATGGACATCATATATCTTTTAAAAGTTGTGGGAGCATTGCAAAGACCAAAAGGCATCCTCTTGAATGCAGAAATCCCGTAGAGACATGTAAAAGTGGTTTTCTCTTGATCCTCAGGTGCAATAGAGATTCGATTGTACCCTGAGTATCCATACAAGAAACAATAATATTCTTTTTCGGCCAAGCAATCTAGCATTTGGTCAATGAAGGGCACAAGCAAGTGATCTTTCTTTGTCAAGGAGTTTAACTTACGGTAATCCATGAAAACTCTCCATCCGGTAACTGGGCAAGTTGCAATTAATTCATTCTTTCCATTTGGGACAACAGTAATACCCCCTTTCTTTGGCACACACTGTACATGGCTTACCCAACTGTTTTTTGTTATAGGATATATAACACCTACATCAAGCCATTTAATAATTTCCTTCTTGACCACCTCTTGCATAGGTGGATTTAGATGCCTCTAATGCTCGAGTGATGGGCTACAATTCTCTTTAAGATTAATCTTGTGAGTGCAAATACTCAGAGGAATACCGATAATATCAGATATCGACCACCCTAAGGCTCGGATATGCCTTTTCAATACCACTATGAGTTTTTCTACCTAGTTAGGAGTGAGCTTTACCGAAATAACGACAGGGAGTGTCTCGTTTTCCCTCAAATATGAATATCTCAAATAGGAAGGTAAGGTTTTGAGTTCCAAAGTTGGAGGTACAACAATGGATGGTTGTGAAGGTGGGGTTGTACGATTCTTGAGGTCGAGGTCGAGTTTCCTCAGTTTGAAGGTATAAGTTCCTATCCCTTTGTTCACTTGACATACCTCCTCCCATTCTTCACCACTTAAGAAAAGGCTAGCACACAATTCTTCCAAAATCTCTTCTTCCATCTCCCATCAAAATGTTTCTTCATCCATGTCGGGTTAGGGTGCTGAAACTTTTGTTTCCTTTGTTACTGCCACAACCCGAGTTCACACCCTAGCCGTAACACGGGACAAGGAACCCCGAAAGACTCCAAGTAAACCCATGGATGAAGCATATCACTTAACAATAGGACAACTAACTACATAAATGAGCAGGAGCTAACTGCAAAAGTCTAATAAGGAATCATGAGAACAATTGTAACAACACTTTGATAAAACGCTGAATCTATCTAGACAAGTCTGAAAGCCTTCTACTAAATTGATGAGTTGCTGGGAAGCCCCCAACTAACTCCTAAAATCTGAAAACTGAAACATAATAAAAATGTAAGAATAAATCATGTCCTCGGGAGATGAGGACTCACCACTAGAAGCTGAGAGGGAATAAAGTGTATCTAACCACGAGACTGTGTCTAGAAACTTGAACCTATATCATGAAATGATATAACACAAAAAGGCGTGCGTCCAATACTTCGAATGTGCTGAGCATGCGAGATAACATAAATAATTAAATATACAAATATACGATAAGGAAATAACAAAGTACATTGAAATAACTGATTTAACATGCAACAATCTTCTTATGAGTCACATACACACACATATATATATATAAATGAAACTTTCTTTTGGATCTCATGTTTTGAAATATCATTGAACTCATGCATAAGGATCAAGTCCTGAGAATTTAATAAGAGCTGAATCTAAATCTAGCATCACATACTGTACTGGATCACTGCCGGTAACTGAGGTTGATTCTCATTATATTAAATCCGTTATAATATGAACTCTCAATCATACGAAACTGAATCATACTGATAACATAACTAAGGGAGTCATTCTCTACTACAGAGAGTCCACGCTAAACTAAGGGGTCAATCTTTACTAGGAGAAACCCAACGGAGCTAGGGAGGTCACTCTATGCTATGGAGCATCCCTACTGATCTACGGAATCACTCTCTATTTTGGAGGATCCCGACCAAACTAGGGAGTTGCTATGGAGGATCCCGACTAAACTATGGAGTCACTCTTTACTATAGAGGATCCCTACTAACCCAGGGAAAACATTCTCTGCTATGGAGAGTCCCTAGCTGACTAGAACTTGAGGAGTACTGATCTGTCATTTACACATCTGGTCTATGCCACTACAGCTAGTCAAAAGCAGGAACATACACTATTTTCATCATACAAAATTCATTTTGAAAGGATTAGGGCTACTTTCAACTAACAACAAGCCCAACATTCTGAAATCATTCTCATACTTTATCATCATAATTCATATTGTCATGGAACTACATCAGTATTTCTTCAAATGTCTTACATTAGTGAGAATCTATAGATTCACCTCATGCATTATACTTCCACAACATTTAAGTTTCGGATTCACATCATTCAAGATGTACCATAGAATCATTCATGATCAATAGGTCCAACTTGTACCTTAACATGCATACATTGATTCATATATTCTATATTTTATGGAAATCCATATAGTTAACTCATAACTTATACATTTACAACGAGATCATGGGAGAAGCATACATTTTAATTTCATAAGACACATTTTGAGATTTACTCCAATTCCTGAGAAAGATGCATTAATTAAACCATTGTCATAGCTTTAACCTCGAACCCAATCAGTTCCATCTAAAGAACAAGAAGAATACATATTTTACATTCAATTAATCAAGCCCATATGCTCTAATCTAATCTCTACATTTTTAGCAAATAGCGTACCCTAGTTCTTAGGGAATTCTTATAATATTCACATATTTCATACATGGATGGGAGTCATGGATTCAATTGATTGAAAAATAATAAAACCCTAATCATCGTTCAAGCCCTTTTTCATGAAGAACATTCTAACATCATGCATTTTCACCATCCAACACGTAACTCAAGACATTCAAATAGTTATAATCAAAATTAGCTCATAATTCTAGTGGGTTTTTGTATTCAAGAAAACATTGAAGAAATCACCCATCAATTTAAACCTAGTCATGCTTTTCTAGAATAATTGAAATTGGGCTTTTGATAAAAACATTTTGGGGCACAAGGATGGAAGAATATCCTTGTGTAAAAACTCGCATACCTAGTTCAAAGAATCTCCCACTTGAACTTGACCTTGTAGTGTTTGAATAATCCCTTCAAGAATTCTTGAACCTTGAAAGAGAGGAGGAAGAAGGTTTGAGAGGGTATCTTGAGAGAATGAGAGATTAGAATAGAAGAAACCCTTAAAAACGTCCCAAATAATACTCAAAACGACGTAGTTTAGAAGTTAGGAACGTAGGATGTTATGAAAAGACCCCTAACATTTCCCAGGAAAAAGGACCCATCCATTCCACACGAGGGACATCACGACTCATGAGGTACTGGACGAGTAGTGAGTCCAATCCATGAAGTCTACTGGGATTTTCACGAAATTTCACCACTTAACGAGTCACTTAACAATTTGTGAGGTGACTTAACAAGTCACTTGACTAGTCGTGAAGTACCCTCTAAAACTAAAGTTTTCCATCAATTTTTGCCACATAACGGGTCACTTAATGAGTCGTTAGGTGACATAACGAGTCACCTAATGAATCATTCTGTGATGCTAGTGCAGTTTGACCAAATTGCTCATAACATTTTACTTGGAACTCCGATTGATGCAAGGCCAGATGAGTTGGAAAGTATACTCAAAGAGCTTCAATTTGATATATTGAAACACCCAAAAACACTTTGTAAAATGGGATATATAGTCATTAGAAATCTACCCTTGCTAGAACTTGTACGAAAACTCAATCAGTAAAAAGGCTCTCAACTCAACTTTGTGCTAGAAGTTCCTTATGACCTTAATTTGTATACATTGCATATCTAACACTTGGGGATTGATATTAACACCTAGTATCCATAGAATTCATTGGGCTCGAACCTATACATACATCTAGGAAGGTTCAAAACATAGCCCAAAAGTCTGTGGCATTGAAATATCTCAACTCACTAGTTTTGGGTCTAGTCTTAGAGACTTTTGGGGTGTTACAATATCTTCTCCTTGAAAAATTTTTTCCTCGAATGTAGGCTAAACATGCTAAAAAATTTGGGAAAAACTAATATCGCAAATATGGAACATTTACAATTGACACTGATGAAGTATTTGACTCTGGGCTGATATTACATAGCTGAACTAAATATCTAAATCATACATGCATGCTAAGACATGAGAGGGACTGAAAGACATGGAACTGAAATTGAACTAGGTAGAACACTTAGAAGGATTCTTCCCCTTTAACTGGCATTGAACTGATGCGAACTGAGCCTTCATTTTCAAATCACATTATGTTACAGGGTTAGAATTCATAATATCTGATCTAACTTCAACTAAAGGTCTCATGAGCACGAATCATTCATGACATCTAAACCTAAGAACATATATAATAAATCCTAAATCTGCTTAGCTACTAAGCATGTTCTAGAGACTGAGTTCGAGCGGATCATGTTGGGATACATCAATTAACACACATAACTGATTCGTAACACGAAAATGAACCTAAAGGATTTATAGAGTAAGATCGACATCGCTGTCTGAAACCGTTATCTAGAACATTTGGGAGTCAGCACAAAGGGATGGGAATAACTCAGCTTCAACTGAAATACTAGAGAAATTATCTGAACCTGAAGGGGTTGACATATCATGACGATTAGGGTTAGAACTCCCCTACTATCAAATCCAAGATCCGACTAGGCTCACATACATACCATCTCCCTCTTAGCTTTAAGTTATCATTCTAAGTCTCCTTAATATTTCTCAAGTTTGGGACTAATTCACTAACTCGTAGTTCCCCCTTTCACCTCTAACCATCACAGCCAGTCTTACATTAATAGCTAATCATATCAGACATCCACAACGTCTTCTCAAAAACAACCAAAAGCTTCTTATTTAATAATGGGGTTCTAGGTCTAGCAACATACAAAGAGTTATGCAAGATTTACAACATACCTATGGCCACTACTAGCGACTTGCCCTTATCCTGGTGTGCTGTTACAGCATAGGAGCAGTTTTGACGACGTCCGCCATCCGGGCTAGATGATGCACCCTACTGAAATAGGTGGGCTATCAAAGATACTGAAGAGATGGATGAGGATCTACTCTCGCCTCGCTTTGCCGCTGCGCAATCTCGGTGCTTATGGCCTGACTGGCCGCACCAAAAACAAACATCTAATCCATCCATACATTCTCCCAAGTGGTGCGTCCCGCAGCTGGTACACATCAGATATGTAATCTCCCTTACTCTAGGTTTGTATGTAGCACTGACTGTTGAAAATATTGGGCCTGCAGATTTCTGCTGAAAAAGTGAGCAGTGTCCACCACTCGTCCTTGGCGAAGAGAACTCTTAATCTCCTATCCTGGCCCTCTTGGTGTCACGATCCAAGAGGGGACCCGGATTGTAGACATAGGACAAGGGACCCCGAGAGACCCTATGTCAACCAATGGCATAAGCATTCACTATCTCATTCAATAAACATGAAGGAAACATAAATATAACTCATCCAAAGTCTAATTTAGCATAACAACAGAATAAACATCTGAGATGAAAGCATGTCTAAGTCTGAATAGCGTTAAATCTAGACGAACTGAAGGGAAAACACCCCCAACTAGCTCAAAAATACTGAAACTGATGTTACGCTCAAAATAACTGAAAGTCTAGTCCTCAGAGGATGAGGACTCACCAAGAAAGCAAACGCAAACTCTGATAGGCAGCTATGAACGAGGCTGAACCTTAGAACTCGATCCTGCATCATGAAACGATGCATCATAGAAGGTATGTGGTCAGTACGTGGAATCTACCGAGTATGCAGGGTATGTAAAACTGCTTTAGTAATAATATCAGCTAATCCAGTCATACATATATATAATAAACTTTGAGAGTAAGTAGAATAACACATGCATTAATTCTGAAATCGAACATTATCATAACGTGCTCATGCATGGATTTAGAACATCATGGCTGAATCGAATGACTCATAGCTAAATCATAACATTTATATCAGTAGCTAAACAATGAGTCAAATCTTGCTTTCCTAACATGCATGCATAAGATAATCATCATGAGTAATGGATGTGAAAATTCAAATGATATACACAATGGGAGACTTGTTACTTAACCGACATACCATGATAGAGCTTACGTGGTCCCAACTATCACACTCAAGTGGGTAGAGTCGTCCATAACCTTGCCAGGGCAATGGACGATACCATGATATCGATATCAAGCTCAAAGGTCCAATCGGGTCGGGGATAGCTCACAAGGGAGGTCCCAATAATATATACGTTGGTGCGTAGTTCTGGGTATAGGGTAGTCGAACCTTAGCCCGCTCAGTGCTAGACTCTTCTCACAAAACATGCAAGGCTCTACATCGTATAAATACGAAGCTCAACATCGTTTAGTGACAAAGTTCAACATGAAGTCATGCATAAACTCAACATCGTATGAAACGAAGCTCAACATTGTCTATTGACAAAGCTCATTATGAAATCATGCATGAATTAGACATCGTATAAATATGAAGCTCAACAATGTCATCTCAACAAATCTTATAATAGAATAATACTTAAACTCAACATCATGTGAAATTAAGATTAATGCCAACATACATCTCAATTATGAATTCATGCATATAAGAAGCTTTACTATGACACATACCACAAGTTCAAGAATAGTGGGAGGCTTCATCCAAAATCATGTGGTAAGGCTACTTTAGAATTATCAGTTCATTATCATCAAAATGAGGGCCTTGCCCAAAACCTTATCATGCTTGAACCCATTCGAATCATTTAAAAACATTTTAATTTGGGAGATTTCACTCCAACACGAAATAATATAGTCAATTCACGAAAATCGTCAATTTTACTCAACATTGGGCATTACCCAAAGCTTCACTAAACATGGGTCTATTTAATCTTCTTTGACAACATCATCAAAATCATGGGTAAGATCAAAAACATGCTTTTCATCATCTACTCCATCATCATCACATCATATAAGAAACTCCCCATACATGGGCGTTTTATATTCAATTTTTAGAAAATAATTTTTGTAAGAGAAATTAAGTGAGAATCCTCCCAAGCTCGATAAATCATCAATATCAACTCAATTAAACATACCCATGAATAGAAATGTAAGAATCATGTAATTTGAATTAAAACTCATACTTGATAACCACAAATTCATCATAAATTAATAGGGATAGGCATGGGTGTGGAAGAAAACACTCACTCATAGCCTTACATACCTGGGATTGAAAAATATTATCTCTTCCTAATTACCCAGCTGAGATTTCCCTTGAAATCCTTGAATTTCTCCTCACTTTCTCCCCTTCAAGCTCTCGCCATTGCATGCATGAAGAAAATGGCCTAGATGGATCTTTCTCAGCTTAAAACCCTCTATTACGAGTGCAAAACGACGTAGTATAGGCCCTTACAACATAGGAATTAAAAAAAGACCCTTACTAAAATTGCTGAAAATAACTGTCAGGGGGTCCTAACGGACGACCTGACGACTTGTTACTAGGGCTCACGATCCGTTGTTTCACCTGTCAAGTACACTACCTCATCTCTCAATAAATTTCCACCGGCTTTGTAACGGCCCACCTAACAGGTCGTCAGGATTGACGACGAGCCGTTGGGTGCCATTCGTCAAGTACACCGGATAAGTTTCACTGTCCTTTTCAAGGAACACCCCACGATCGACCTGATGACTCGTGCTGTCTGACCACGAGTTGTTACATCGCCCGTGAGGACCTCGAGTCCTCCATTATCCCAGGCCTTCCCCACGAGTCACTTGACAACTTTTTTGGCCTCTTCACGAGTCATTAAATTACCCGTTCTGCAACTGCTTCAATATTTTCCAGTTTTTCTCCTGATTCACTTCCGGGTCCGATTTTTGAATTCCTGAGGTATAACACTTGGCCTCTCTCTCCTTTTCGTTCACCTGCTCTGCCTCTATTTGTTGTGCGAATATCACCAAATGTGAAAAGTGTATATCCCTGTTTAACATGGAAGTGAAACACTCTTTAGTCAAGGAGTCTGACACTTCATTCACAAACCTAGTCACTCGGGCCCTCTGGTCTGCTACCATCTTTGAGGCATACTTGGATAACCGATTAAATTCCAATGCTTACTCTTGGACTGCCATGTCATTCTATTTCAGGTTAATGAACTCTACCACCTTAGCCTCTCTAAACTCTCTAGGTAAAAACCTAACCAGGAACAAATTCTTAAATTCATCCCAACCTATGGGGCCTGCTCCAATCCCTCGAATGTCCCTCCACTAACAAACCCATATATAAGCAACTCCTTTTAGCAGGTAGGAGGCTAAGTTTGCACTCTAAATTAAAATCACCCCCATGGTGTGGGTAATCTTCAGAATTTCTTCCAAGAGTTCATACGGGTCCTTATCTACCTTTGTCCCCAAGAACTCAGGTGGGCTCATTCGGAGAAAATCCCTCACCCTTGTCACCGCAACATTCCCATTTTGGGGAATATGAGCCATTGCTTGCTCAATAATCTAGGCGGTCACGGCCTGTGCCAATATATTAAGAGTTGCCCGAAACTCGGTATGGGTAACATGGTCGTACATCGGGTTCACCGAGGCTGGTGGTACCTGCTAGCGGTCATTACCATTTTTCCTTCCATTTGATCGTCTAGTAGGCATTATCTATGAGCTCTAAAGCACGAGTCAAGGAAGGAACTGTTTAGAGCTTCATGCTCTACGCACGATAAGAATCATAAAGAAAAGGCAACACTCATAAAATGTCTCGTAGCCTCCTCTTCATAAGTGTGGCGTGCTTCACACCCATGAAGAAGACTATACTTAACGTGGATTTCAGACACCCTAGGACACTCTAAACCTTGGGTCTGATACCATGTTTTTCATGACCTGAGTTCACACCCTAGCAGTAACACGGGACAAGGAATCCAGAAAGGCTCCAAGTCGACCATGGCATAATCATAGCATATTACTTAACAATAGAACAACTAATGACATAAATGAGCAGGAGCTAACTACAAGAGTCTAATAAGGAATCATAAGAACAATTGTAACAACACTTTGATACAATGCTGAATCTATCTAGACAAGTCTGAATGCCTTCTACTAAACGGACGAGTTGCTGGGACAAGCCCCCAGCTAACTCCTAAAATCTAAAAACTGAAACCCAATGAAAATGTAAAAGTAAATCATGTCCTCAAGAGATGAGGACTCACCACTAGCAGCTGAGAGGCAATGAAGCATATCTAACCATGAGGCTGAGTCTGAAAACCTGAACATATATAATGAAATGATATAGCACAAAAAGGCATACGGTCAGTACTTGGAATGTATTGAGCATGCAGGATAACATAGATAATTAAATATACAAATATACGATAAGGAAATAACAAAGTGTTACACCCAAATTTTTTTTTGATGATTAATTGATGGTTATATGTCATATTAAGGGAATTATGGGTCATATGTTGTCCGTAGGTGAGGATGGAAAACATGTGCAAAGGGAAAAGCAAAGAGTATGTGAAGTGTGTAAATAAG